>CM021745.1:4239457-4294634 GCA_011075105.1 Heteronetta atricapilla | reverse complement strand
TGAAAGTAAATGAAAGGAAAGGAAAGGAAAGGAAAGGAAAGGAAAGGAAAGGAAAGGAAAGGAAAGGAAAGGAAAGGAAAGGAAAGGAAAGGAAAGGAAAGGAAAGGAAAGGAAAGAAAAAAGAAAAGAAAAGAAAAGAAAAGAAAAGAAAAGAAAAGAAAAGAAAAGAAAAGAAAAGAAAAGAAAAGAAAAGAAAAGAAAAGAAAAGAAAAGAAAAGAAAAAAAAACAAGTACTGAACATTTTTAAATAAATTCCCCCCCTAACAATCGTTTATGCTTAAAGCTTGTAGGACATGCCAAAATTTTGTTACAGACGTATCAAACAAACAAACAAAAGAAAGAAACATTAAAGAAATTATAAGACTTCTGTGTATTTTAAAAATTCTCAGCCCTGATGAAAAGTAGAAGAGAAATAAGCCCACAGCCTTTCATCTACCAAAGACTCTCCTATCTGAAGCCAAATCTGCACCTACACACTGGATTTGAAAACACCTGATGACAGTACTGGACTCATCATATGCTTTCCCGACTGGGATAGCAATGCTCTTTGTCCATGCAAGCTGAATTGCCCAGCCTCTCAAGTAAAATTAATTTCTTCAGGAAGGAGATGTTAGCACTTGGAGCTGCAGGTTGAACCACCCAGGTCCAGTTTTGGGGGGGGATTACCTCCAACAGGGTAATGACAAACTAGGAGAGGGTCTGTGAAAATCTGCAGGGACACATGGAAAGCTGGAAAATGCAAATCTGCAAAATGAGAGCTCACCAAGGAAGGAGGCACCCACTATAACCACATTCTTGCTGGTGGCCAGTTTCACCACACGGTTTGCATCTTCTGGTGTTCGGATGTTGAAAACATTTTCCACTTCCTTGCCTTTACAGCTGAGAGCTTTGGGTCTGGAAAAAAAAAATAATAATAATAATTTAAAAATTGAGGGCTGTGTAGGTTGGGCTCCTGCAGACACTTTGGCTTGGCTATCTGCAGTTCGCTGCTGTCTCCTGCTTCTGTGGGGGCTTTCTTTTTTGGGATGGTGGGGAACAACACAGATCAGTTGGCAGGACAAGGCAACATGCTGCAGGATGTCACACTGCAATCAAATCACCGAATTTTGTCATGTTTCTCTGCCAAATCACCCAGGATAGACACATAATATATAAAAAAATAATTTTAAAAATGCTGGTGGACAACAGAATGAGCCCCCAGCCCCAGCCCTCATGCAGCTGCTTGGCAGGCAAATGGTGCAAGCCTGGCTCTGTGTAGAGAAACGGAGCACAATGCGGGATGGTTCCTGCTATAATTTTAAGTTTAACTGCTGCCATGTGGTAAAATTTTCAGAAGCTTACTAGGACACAGAAAATTAACTCTATCCTTCAGTAGAAAATTTGGAGCCAGATTTTAAAGGTTCTGTAAGCGTCTGCAGATGTGGGTTCTGTAGCAATTTAATCTTGTCATCCATGTATTTACTGGGGCATATGTGTTTTTAAATATCTGTCCCCTGCATATATGACTCATGTCTGGAAATGGGAATGATGATCCTAAATAATTTAGGGATCTTAAAAGCATTTACCCAGCGTACTTGGAGCTTATGCATAAGGATTTTGAAATTATTTACAAAGGTTTAATCCTCTCTTGAACCTCATTAGGTGGAAAGTGCGTTTTGCTGAGCACCACATCATCCAACACCAGGCCTAGCAGCTGATGTGGCTGCAGATGCAGCTGAAACACAGCATCCCGCTGGCAGAGCCGGACACCTGCAGCTGATTGCAAGGAATCCAGGCATCCAACCCAAATATGAAGCAGCACCAAATCTTGACAATTACCAGCAACATCAGCAGTTTGCAAAGGGAGTGATTTCTCTGTTGCTCCCTCCTACCCAGGCTTGCAGTTCCCTGTACCACCTGGCTGGAAGCATCCCTAACCCAGATGATAATTTTGCAGAGGTTGAATTTGTCCTAGTCCCCTTTGTGCCTTTGTGGCAGGAGCACATGGAAAGGGTGAGCAGCCCAGGGGTGCCAGACCTGTGCTTGCGTGCCATCCTGACAGCCCCTTTTACACCAGTAGAGATGCTCAAGGCCGGGCCTGTGAGGGATTCAGACCCTTGCATTTGCCCCAAAACAGGACAAAAAGTGAAATAGTGAAATGTCAATGGAGCAGTAAGGTTCAGAGACTTTACTATAGAAAAGCCTGGTCTTGTCTACACTATTTGTCATTTTCTGTGAAAATGTAATTTGCTCTTGAGCTGGCCCACAGGAGAGACTTCTGGGAACAGTGAGGCATTAGGGTGCTGCTGGCAAATTCCTCCACCTTTGCAAGATCCAGTTTTCTCTTTGTATCTTTTCTCTCTGTATCTGTATGAAGCAACTCATGAACTTCAGCAGGTACTTTTCATTAACATTCTTTTGACCTTAACTGATAATGAAACTCCTGGGCAGCAGCTCCTGCACAGCCTTCTTCCACACAGCACAGCCCTTGGTGCCGGTGGTTCCCTGCTTTCTGGGCTATATTTGGGTGACACACAGGCTCGTCAGCTTTGGCTGAGCAGATACACCCGTCGTAGCTACAGAGTGAGATACTGACATATCAAATACATATTTGTTGCCTTTTCTGCAAATATTCTTGCAAACAAATTCAGTTTCTGAACACAACTGCTGTGTTTGATCCCTTATCCCCAGGCACAAGCTCCTCAAGTTCTCAGATAAAATAGTTTCTTGTGATCTTTAAAATATTTGTAGCTTACGTGTTTCCAGTCGCTATTAGCAGTTTGTTATATTCCATCTTAAATCCATCCTTGAACACAGCTATCTTGTTCTTGATATCCACAGCTGCAACCTGAAATCATTTCTAAATAATGTTAAGAGATGAAATCTCAAGACATTCACTGAGATGCCATGTGCTGATCCAGAGGCACCCCAAATGCACCAGCCCACCAGGAGACTCTTACGGCACATCTTGCTTTGTTAATGACTGCAGAGAATGCAAACCATTTGTTATTATTTTCTACTTCTGAATTGCTTTCTTGCAGGGGATGATCAGCACCCACTAACGCACACAGGCTCAGAAGAGAAGACTCAAGGCAACACCAAAATCCATACCAGCAGCATTCCTTGGTGTCAAATCCCCTGAAATGTGCAGGCACAAGTTGAGCACCTAGTACTTGTTTATCTTAGATTTTAACAGGAACTGAGAGCCAGGTCTGTGGCTAGCTGTTATTCCTAAACAAACAGTTTTCAAACAGTTTTGCCCCCATGCTGAGCCTGAGGCTTCCCAAAGCCTGTGGAGTGACTCCCTCTGCCTGCATTGCCACCTTTTCCCAGCAACCTGTCCTCACTGCAACAGCTGCTTTCCCAGTGGGACTCAGGGTAAAGACAGTCACGGGCAGGTGCTCACACTCATTCCTAACACAATCAAATGGTGCTCTGTCCCTGAACGTTTATTTATTTTTATTTTTTGCAAAGATAAGGACTCCCCTACTGCCATTGTTTCCCCCTTGCGTCTGAAACCATCCCCGTGAGCAAGGTGCTCATGGGTGCACTTTTCCCAAGCTAGTTCCAGATTTTTTGGACGAGGCTTCTTGAAATGCCTATGATGGCTCTTGTATGGGGACTGGTGTTTCCACACACTGGGGGTGGAGCAGCACTGACAGTAGGAACCTATGGACACAGTACAGCCTCGTCAGCAACAGCAGCACTTCATGCAGTGGCCACCTCCATGGGACATTATACATGTCTTCAAGCCTATCCCAGGAGTCACTCACCCAGTCACCTCTGCTTGGGCTGTAGGGAAAATCCACATTTGAGGCAGTAAATCAAAAAAAAATGGAGTGTGAAGCTCCTCAGATTGCTTTACTGGGTGGGAACCAGGATGTGGGTGAGCTTTCTTCAGCAGGCATCACTGCACCTCCTCGCATGAGCCATGTGAAGTGGGGTTCCAGCAGCTGGGCAGAGCCCCTCAGTGCTGCTGCCCTGCATGCTAACCGTGACAGCAGCATCGGCCTGTGCCTCAGATCCCTCTAGGACTCAAACCAGACTTGGGACGATTTCTGTATGAACAACCCTCGTCTTGGTGAACCTCTCCAAAAAGCCAGCATCTGCAATGTAACTGGTAGATCCTCAAGTGAATGGTGATGTTCTGTTGGGCCTGGACAGACTAACAAACTACCTTCCAGCCTCTTTCTCTGCAGAGGTGTCATTTTCTGCTGCCTCTGCTCCTTCCATAGAATACCTGTTAATTTTTAAGCCTTGGACATTTTTGTTTGTTTTTTTCTTAGGCTTTAGTCCCCTTAGTTTCTGTCCCCAGCTCAGCCAACCCAGATCTTAAATCATACTAGCTGCCATTTCACAAATCCTTGAAGATTCCCAATAGGAATAAAATAATGGGGAGAAATATTATCACTGTCTGTGTGGTTGCAGGCAGATTATCCTGATCAGAGGCCAGTTGGTCACCCCAAATCCAAGTGAGGATGATAGGCAAGTGGCAGGTAAGAAGTGATGGTCACTATGGAGTTTGCACAGGAAGAAATTGCATTAATTATGACCTAGAACAACCACAGGCAGCCTGACCTCGGAGGCACAAAACAGCCCGGGGAATGAGGGAGACTTGGCATTTCTGCAAAGGAAATCAGCAAGCTGAAAACAAAGACACAGACTTTGTGTGCCAGCACCTGGAGAATAATCTGCAGGCATGATGTTGAAACTACACCATACAAACACAACACTCCTTACCTGCATTTCAGTCAGGACTTCAATGTCGTATGTGCGGAAGAATTCCTTGGGGCGCAGGGCGATCTGCTCCGGGTGGGAATCCATTGACTGAAAAAAAGAAAAAAAAGCCCGTTTTTCTCTTAATAGCTGTGAATTGAAAAGGCAATGAATAATGGTGGAGAAAGGACATAGGGCAATTTGTAAAACTCATGTGACATACTCAAGATGATACAAACCTTACTGAGCTTTGGTCTGTCATAGGGCAAGTGTCTGTCCATTGTGCACATTACAATCCTGTCTGAGAAACCCTCCTGGCGCAAGGTCTCTGCACAGACTAATCCAGCTGCACCTAAAAAAGAAGGAAGAGCCATGCTAGCAATATTTTATGGTGTTAGATGGTCTGAACCCTTTGAATTAACTCTTTGAATGCCAAAGAAATAGATGGATCTGAACAGTACCATGTTTTGGTCCATTTGCAAAACACTGCTATCGATGGAGGCAGGGGGCAGTGGAAGAACAGACAGCAAGGCAGTTGTCCTGTGCATGCTGCCTGGAGCACACGAAGCCAGGACTGACACTGTACTGACACTGACTCCAGGGGTGACCCTCAAATGAAGCCTCCTTGCAAATTCATTTTTTTTTTTCATAGAAAGAACTAATCCAAATCTACAGAGCTTTCAACAGGGACACTGGGGGACCTTTCTGAGCCAAGCAGTGCAGCGCAGCAGTGGGCAGCCTTCAGCAACCCAGCACAATGGGCTGTGGTCACTTGCCCTCAACTCCACCAGGCATGGCAGCATCTCAGCTCTCGATGCAGGGCTGGAGGGGGAGTCTCTTCCCACCCAAATAGCTCTGAAATCTCCCTTCCTGTTCACCAGAACAGACTTTGTTCTTCAGAAAGAGTTGTCAATGTAGCTGATCAAGCCTGAAAAAGCTCTTTCAGCAACAGCTAACATCACCTGCTGAGCATATTGGCTCAGGATTTGGATGATGATTTACCTGCAGCCATGCTGTGCTCCCTAAAGAGCCCAGCTGCCCCTGGCCAGCAGGAAGGTCACACTCCAGATCTCAGTCAACAAACACCATGGGCACAAGGAAGGGGAAAAAATGTTGCCCAGCAGCAAGGGAAGAGCAGGCCTGTCTGGTTTTCCCTCTCTACTCAAGCTGTGAGACATAACTTAGATGATAGGAGCAGCAGATCACAGCGTGCTGAGCATTCCCACAGCTTGCATCTGGTGATCTGAGGGCTGTAATGAAGTGAGAACAACCAAAGGGCCCTGCACAGCCATTCCCTCCTAGCCCCAGGTCCAGCACAGTACAGCCTGTGCCCTCCAACCCTCTGCTTCACCGAAGGCACCATCCAGCCCTACCAGAAAGAGGCAAACTTGCAGATGAGATTTGCATCCATCAGGCTTCCCACAAAAACTGCGTTATGCAGTGCTGTCAGGTTGCACAGAATTATTTCCAGCCTTAGAAACAAGCATCAGCTCCTGAGCAGCTGGGCCCATTTGTGACACTTTGCAGCTGCAGCGTGGTCAGGGAATCTGCACATCTCTGCACACAGTCTGCACTGCAGATGCGCTTAAGATCACAGACTCTCAAGCCCCTCTGGATGACCAGCAGTGTCTAGGTCAAAAAGACCCAGGAAGATCCTCTGGTCTGACGTTGTGCATAGGAAGGGATGCAGGAGGGGTGACAGAAGGCCCAGGGCACACAGACACCCTGCTGTTCATGCAAACACCCTGGGAGTGGACACACGTTGCTGTCCCAGCACATGCCGCTCTATACCTGCACCGATGATCAGCACGTTGGTACTGCTCAGGTTATAGTTGCTCAAGGAGATGCACTTTGCCATCATCTTTGTCCTCCTCTGTGTCTGAAGAGCCTACGCCACCAACAGCAAGAAAAACAGTCATTATCCTTCAATGCATGGTTCCAGGTGAGGTCTCAGGAGAGCAGAAGAGAGGGGGACAATCACCTCCCTTGACCTGCTGGCTGTGCTGCTTTTGATGCAGAAGCCATCAGAGGCCAAAATCCAGAACAGCCCTCCTCAGCACATCCCACCTGCACCACCTGGAGTAGTGTGAGTCCATTCAAGTGACCTCTCTGGATAAAACCCCACAGGTGATGAAAAGGTCCAGTTGGGCCAGAGCTCTGAGCCTCTATATTTACATATGTATCTATGCAAATGTGAATCAGAATAAAAGTCTTTGTAGAAAGAAAAAAAGGCACTGGCCTCAATGGGCTTCATTCTGCATCCTGCCTGGGAGAAGACGGCCCTCCCTGCCCACCCACCCCATCCCTCTCCAGCCGATGTCTGTGCACAGAGATGACCTCTTCCATCACCACGCTGCATTCAGACCCAGCTGATGAGGCCACACAGCTGACGAGAGAGGCCTGCTTCATGGCCCAACCAAATTACAAGCCGCTATGAGCTGAAGGAAACACGAGGTGGGTTCAGGACCAGCATCTAGCAAGACATCCTGAGCTCACAGACACCACATCCAGCTCAGGCACCCTGGAGCAGCGCCTAGCAGTCAGGGGAGTGCAGGAGGGTGAAGGGGGACACTACGGCTCTGCCTGGCTCCATTCATGCCCCAGGGACAGACTTCATGCTGTTGCTTGAGACAGGGTTGGGCTAGGTAGACCTTTGGTTTACTCATTTTGAATGCTCACACATCCTTCTGCTCAGGTACTTCTTCCCCTGCCTTCCCCCATGGGCACACGGAGCCAGCCATGGGCCTTGTTTTTGGGGCGTCAGCAGTGGCTCAGCCTCTCACCTGCTTGCTCGCTCGGATGTACACCTTCTCCTTTTCGATCTTCACCTGAGGGTGACAAACAGCAGTGTTTTGCAGGACAACAAGCATCTCTGGTGTGAAAAAAAAGGTGCCTGCTCCACCTGTGCAACAGCTTCTGAACACAGCAGTGGTCTCACCAGCCCACCTGCACCGCAGGTCTCATCCAAGAGCTGCCAACCATGCTCTGATGTTCAGTGCAGAAACTGCCCGTCTTTATCTGACTTCTCTCCCAGGCTGAGGGCTGTTTTCTCCTGCACAAGAAGCCTCCCAGACCATGCACCTCCACCCTCACCTTCCCAGGAGTGTCTGACAGCCAGGGGTGCAGACAGAATGACAAGGGGAGATGCAGGGAGGAGGGAGTGCTGGGTGATACGCTCTCCACAGGCCATCCCACCGTGTGCATGGGACATATTTGCTCCACACCTCTGCAGAAGCCATGCTAACATTCATTTCCTCTGCTGCAGGAACAAAGGTCTCACCTGGAACCTGGGCAAGCTGTCCAAGCCAGGAAAGTCCTCTATGTCACCAGTGCTGATGTTGAAGCAGGCTCCGTGCCAGGGACAGCGGACTCTTCCTTTGGACAAGACCCCTGCATGAAAGACAGCATAGCCACATCAGTACGTCCCTGCCCACAGCCCACTGAGGTCAAGCTGCTGCCACCTGGACAGGGCACAGGTGGCAGAGGCCAGGTCTCACTGCCAATACACTCCTAGGATTCTAGAGTTCTTCAGAGTTTCACCACAACTGCTGAGCGAGGCTGACCTCCTGAAGGCCAGAGGTTGCTGTCCAGAGCCTGCTGCAGTGGCAGGAGCTATACACCTCCACACAGAGCAGTTTCAATGCCTAGAGTCTGAACATGTATCTGTGACACTCTTCTCTTTATCTAGAGCTGTCATCTCTCCTACAGGACACATGGCAGCTGTCATGGACGCGGATGGTCAGCAGCATCTTGGCTGCTTCATGTGGGTTTCTCCAGCTTGTGCATGGGACTGGTTCAACCATTTGGGCTAGTGGGTGAGGTGCCAACTGGGATCCTGGGTGTGGGATCCTAGCTCGGATACCCTCACTGAGAGTGCCCTTCCAATGCCTCCATGCACAGCTCCACCAGCTCTCGGCTGTGCCTACAGGATAATCTCACTCTCCAGCAGGGCCAGGGGCTGCGGTCTCCTGGGTCCTGCGGTCATCTCTACAAGACCAGTACCACCACAAGCAAGCAGTGCCTCAAGCAGAGCATCACATATTTAGAGCAAGCCTATGTCAGAACAGATGCTGACACATCAAGGAGTATGTATGCCACTGGAAAAACACGGGGCATGTTCAAAGCAATGAGGTCACTCCTCATAAGTATTTGCTCTGAGTCTGCTACCTCGGACTTTGGCTTTCTCTGCCTGAAAGAACTGGCTCGTGGCAGAGTGAACTGCTACAGCTCAGCTGTGCTGGACTCATCCTGAGTTGGTGTATTTGCTTGCTGCACTGCCATGCCTTGTCACCCACTAGATGCAGGGACACAGGGGCCACCCCTCCCGCATCCCCAGTGAGATCGCTGTGCAAGGCCAGCCCTGGGGAGCTGCCATGGGTCTCTGACAGGCAGGTGGGCTTCACATCCATGTGCTGCAGGGACAGAAGCAGTGTGAGGACCCTCTGTCCTATTCAGCAGGTTGTTGACACCAGAGGGGGACAAGCAAGGCTGAGAGCATGCCTGCCTGCACCCAGCACTGCTGCAGGGCTGCTGGTGCCAGGACAGCACATGAGGATATTCTGCCATCTTCCCCAGCACTCACCTTCAGCCAAGTGCCCACAGTTAAGGCACCCGGCCAAGATGGCACTACCAGGGCCCCTTACTCAGGCTTCTGGTATCGTGAGGGCAAACCACTGTTCATCACCCCACTTCCACCACTGAAGACAGAGACATGTCATTTTGCTGCTGAAATAATTCCATCGGACCAAAGATCCCTTCCCTCATGAACACGATTTTGATTTACAAGGAGTTGTGGATTTTTATTTTTTAAGACTGAGTGGCCTGAAAAAAATCATAAAATGCAGATTGTTTTTTCCTTTAAAACATCTTTTAGCTCCTCAATGACTGAGAACCAATAAACAGAACAAAGCCCCATAAAACAAGGCTCTGCTTGGATGCAGTGAGCTGAGGCTGTTTCACACAGTCCAAGAGAGGTTCAGAACCCAGCTGAAGAGACAATGCATAATGATGCTAGATGAGTTTTGTTCTCTGAAGTCACCCAAGTAAGCCTCAGTCCTGTGTCCAGGTCTGTGTCAGTGAGCTCACCAGCAAAGCAAACCCAAGGCTGAGTACTCTCGGAGGCTTCTGCACTGCCGCCTTTCTGAAGACACATTTCCCTCACCAAGAAGATGCTGGGAAGAAGCTGAGTAAGAGGAATGGCACTACCCCATGCTCCCCGCAGCACCCATGAAGGACCTCGGGGCTGCCCTTCGCAAACGCTTTGCTTCCCATTTTTATTCGCACAGCAAGTGATACAGACAGACCTTTAACCAGCGGGGCCCCATAGTGAGGGCATTTGTGTCCCATGGCGTAGAACTCGCCGCTCTCCTTGATCAGCAGCGCCTTCCCGCAGCCCAGGTCCACCTCACGCATCCTAAGGAGGAGGAGCACAGAAGCAGGTGGCAGAACAGCTGGCGCCAAGCCCTTCACCCTGCACTCCAGCCCCATTCCACCCTGCCCAGCTCCTCCTTCCTCCAAACTGCTCACCAATGGCTCTGGGAGGCTCACAGGTATTGCCACCCCTGCCACCGAGCTGGCCTTGGAGGTGGCTCTGCTGCTGCCAGCCCACACCAGATCCAAGCTGGGTCACCAAGTGGCAGCTTCGGTGCCTGTCACTGTGCTCAGAGGTGGCCCAGAGCATCTCTGCACGGTCGGGACGTGGCTAATGGCTTCCCCACAAGCTCAGGAGGCCATTTAAGGGTCTAATGCTTGTCATCTGCAGTGAAAGCAAAAAGCCAGCCTGGTGTTGCTGTGGTACAACTCCCCTCCTGGCCAGAGAGCAGTCAGCAGGTCCCTGCAGGCTGGTGCTCACTGAGAGCCAAAGAAAACACAACACCTCTGGGAGTGAAGTGAGGCAGTGCCCAGGAGAGGAACCTGTGACCCTTTGTGTGCTCTGCATCAGGGGCTGGGCTCTGGTCCTGGCCACGTCATATGGGTCACATTTTTCTGACAGAAACCCCAGGACATCTACACCTGAATCCCTTGCTCTTTTCTTCTGCTGTTTTTGCGGAACAAAAGTTATACGGCAACCTGCCCTCTGCATCACAGTGGGGTTTTGTCTCCCTGCTGCCCCAGCACTCAGCTTCACGCTTTTACAGGAGCCAACCTAAATGCAGGCAACCCCCCAGGAGACAGTCAGGTGCTCTTTGAAGCACAGCTGTTGCTTGTGGAGATATCCTGGAAAAAGCGTAATTAGCACAGCAAGAATCCCGTATACAAAGTTTATGGTCTCACGAGGGGTCCCCCACCAGCCACATCGGGCTCTAGCCCCAGCCATCCTTGCCCTAGCCAAAAGCACACTTTTGCCAATCACGCACCATCTCTGCAAAACCAAAAAAAAAAAAAAAAAAAAAAACAAAAAAAACCACAGCATCCAAACCTGCTGAATATGTGGTTAATGATGCTAACAGTGCTGGGAAGCTGAAGTTTAGAAAATCATATAGGTTGGAAAAGCCCTTCAAGGTCAAAAGTCCAACCATCAGCTTGACCTACCAAGTCCCATCACTAAACCACATCCCTAAGCACCACATCCACCCATCTCTTAAATACCTCCAGGGATGGAGACTCCACTACTTTCCTAAGCAGCCTAGTCCAATGTTTGATGGCGCTCTCTCCATGGAGAAATTATTCCTAATGTCCAATCTAAACCTCCCCTGGTGCAACTTGAGGCCATTGCCTCACATCCTGTCCCTAGTCACCCAAGAAAAGACACCAGCACCCTCCTCGCTGCAACCTCCTTTCAGGTAGGTAATTGCAGAGAGAACTGCAGTGTTTCCACCTCACAGCCCTGCTATACCCTATGCAATCCAGAGCCCTCTGTGAGGTGCCAATGCAGAGAGGCAAGGAGCCCTACCCTTGCAGAGAGCTGGGCACAAAGCTAGTGTAGACCTGCTTTTCCTGGGATGTTTCCTCTCCCCAAACCAGAAAGCTGAACTTCAGAACTTGACGTTTATCCAGAAATCCAAGCTGTTCCCTTTGAACTAAGCAGACCGTCTCAGCAGCAAGCCTGGCACATTCAGGCTGCATTAGGTGTACTGTATGTATCACTGGTGTGCACGTAGCAAATCCCCTGTGCCATGTGCGAGCCACAAATGCTGTGTATGCACAACACACCCCCAGGTCTCCGACGAGCAGGATTCACTTTGCAAGCTCATTGTGGTTTGGGTAACATCACACTAACCAGCACCCAGGCTGCAGACACACTTCTCCTCGTGAAAAGGGGTGTGAGACCAGTCCACAAGCATGCCTGCAACACCTGCAGACCTACCTTGGACAAGTCCTCTGGCACATGCATGCTTCACCTGCACGAATTGTCCCACTAGAGTAACAGCAGATGCTGACTTTCTTTGCTACCTGGGTCAAAAGCAGCAGCAGAGCTCATCACACTTGCCCTGGGAGCCATTCTTCCCTGTAAGCTGGCAGACACACTCCCAAGCAAGGCAGCTCTGCTCCCTCCCCGTGCTGGACACTTGGCACTCGGGTGTCCTTCAGTCAGCACAATGGGAATAGAGCAATACAAGTCCTGCCGCATTCCTCAGCTGTGCAGTGCTTCAGATAAAACCTGTGGTTCTCGTTAAATGACAACCAAAACTACATAGGAAGATAAGATAAGATAAGTGAGTTTACAACTTACCTAAGGAACTGTGTGATCTGACAGAGGGAAAAACAAGTCCTGGCATCTTGAAGGCAACACACAGCCACCTGCAAGCTCTCAATCACGCACTTCTTCCAAAGTGAGCAAGAGAGCAACGGGCACTGCACTCACTGCCAGTGGGACACATTTTCCAGTGGGAAATTTGCCCTCTTGCCCAACTCCCCTCCTAACCTGGGCAGCACCAGCTCGGCTCTGGCCCACAAAGGACATGGCAGAGGAGGTGCAGGTGGCTGGGGTTTGCTTTCTGGGTGCAGCTCCCTGAACCAAAGACACAGCCAACTGTGTGCTCCCCACCCTGGACACCCTGGAGAATGTCTGGGCAAGGCAGCAGCAGAGCTCATGCACCAGAATCCTTCACTGGTTCTGCTGAGACCATCCTGGTGCCAGAAAGTTAAAAACTAACTCTGTTAGAAAAAGTGTCATTCTGAATTTAAAATGTCCACTGTTGGGAAATCTGCTGCAGTACTTGGTAAAGCTTGTTTCAGTAGTTAAATGCACACACAGTTGAATTGTGAGCCAGTTTCCTGGCTGATTACAGCTTCTAGCTCTTGCTTTAGATGTTGCCTGTTCACTCAAGGAGCTTTCTACTACAGCATATGTGTTCGTGCATGCTGCAGCCAAACCACTCACCCCTCTGTGACCTACAGAGTAAACCAGGATCTTCCACTCATTTTCTCTGCTATACTGCATGCTTTCAGGCAATACACTTACCTAAGCCCTAGTTTTCCAATATGCTTCTGCAAACTCTTTTAGGAACACCCCAGACATAAAGTTAGCAGAAGCTGCCTCCACGAGCACCTGGCATTTCCTTGGCTGCAATGACTACAGCAGCCATCAGGCTACATCTGCTCCCTCTTGACTCTGGAAATTCAGTAGGGCAGATTCACTCTCAGGATCGCCCCTGTGCAACAAATATTCCCCAGGACTGTGTCTCTTTTTGGCTTTGCTCCAACCACAAGGCAATTCCAGTACCTGCCTGTCCTCTCCCCAGGTCCTACTGCCCCTGCCTTGCCTCTGTCCATCACTTTCCCAAAGCAGCCTTACACCCACTGTGCCTTCCTTACACCCAGTGTGTCTTTACCGATGCCTCACCCTAGTCTCTCACCAGAGGCCTCCATCCTTCCTCTAAGCAGCAGCAGAAATTGCAGAGTTGGCCAAACCTCACACGAAGATTTAATCCAGCAGAGAGCCCAGTGCATCCCTTTGTAGAATGGTTTAATACATAAATTCCTGGAGATGAAGCACCGTTTATTCCTGGATGAACTTTGCTAACAAGAATTTATAGCTCATGATGCCCCATAAGTTTAGCGCGAAGTAGCTTGCATTAAATGGATTATTCTAGATCATCCTCACATATTATTCTAGAGTATCATCACATGCAAGAGCAAATTAAAGCAAATACTCCCAGATTCCAACTGCATCCAACACATCCAACATCACCCAGCTGCTCACTGGAGTCAAATTACATTATTTTTCACACAGTTCAGCCTGCTTGGATTCTGTCATATTAATAAGTACACACTGCAGAAAAGGCCCATCTATCCCAGGTAAGAAAAATGTGCCTGTAAAGCTCAGTGACTGGGACAGGCACTTTTCAGAGTCCAGAAAAGTCTTAAATCAGGGTGAAATTGTGCACAGCTGAAGTGTGTTGCCAAAAGTGTGTCACCAAAAATACAATTTTGGTGTTGCCAAAAGTGTGTCACCAAGTGTGTCACCAAAAATGGTGACAAAACTTTGGAAAATTGCATTTTTGGTGAATGAACATTGCATTTTTGGTTGAAAGACATGAGCTCAGCTGGAGAAACAAGGCACTGCAGAAATGGTGGAGCACATGATCGACCCCATCCGTCCCACACATGCACTATTCATGCCGCTTCATAAAAATACTAAGGCTAGAACACTACATTTATTTTGTGAATTATTTGTAAATTTAAATAATAACTTAATAATAAATTTGGAAATTTATATTTGTCAAGGTTGTCTAACACAAGCTGAACAGAGTCTGCTGAGTTCTGCTACAGAACATCAGGTCTGTCTAAGACGGGTCCCAGGGAGGACTGCACACTTTGAAGGGAACAGCAATAATTCAGGTAAAAAACAGTTGTTGCTAATGTCTGTGATGTTATTTTATTCAAGATATGAAAGCAAAAAATCATTTTAACAAGTTAAATCATCATCTCCAGAAGCTAAAGAACCAGACACAGGGTTTAGCTTGGATTATAAGGTCTCCCAAGATTTTTCAAGTTACCTATAAAGACTTTAGGCACTTACTGTCCATTCTCCAGGTCCTTCACATGGCACACAGATGCTTCCACCACATCCTTTGGGTTGTGGTAAGGATTGCTGGCAATGGGATGTTCCTCGAGATGATAATGCCGGGCAGTCCCATTGACTTTGTAAATCAATGGGCTGGCTTTCCCATTGGGTGACATCTCCTCTTTGCTTCTCTCCTTCTCGGGTATCACCACCTCAATTTTCACTTCAACTGCAGGAACAAACAAATCTTCATTAAAACAAAGCCAGAGGTTTTGCTGCCATGACGCCCCTCCCTCCTTCCTTGGACTTCAAAAGGGGCTGACAGATGTCATCAGAACTGACATTTTCTATCAGCTTGCTTGGGAAAAAATATTTGATATCAAACTTGGCTTGATTACTTGAGTCCATTATTCCACTGTTCTTTATCAACTGTGCAGCTTTGCATTCATAAAGCAAATATTCTTGTGAGCAGGCATTAGTCATTGGTGCAAAACAATCCATCTATCACAGTTCCTGTCCTGTTTAACGGAAAATAGCTTCAGGAAGTTAAGCGTGAGTGCACCAACAAGTCTAGCTCTCAAATAGACTTCAAAACAAATCTTTTGATTGTTCATAGATAACATTAACTGGAAGCAAAAGCCAACACTGAATGGTGTATAAAGCTGGTTCGTTAGATGGAGACCAATTAATAAGGAACTAGTATTAAAAATGTTCAACATTATTTCTGTAAGAGGTTTTCAGTGTAGTGAGTCTTCAGCATTACAGGGGAAAAGCAAGAATTGTCTGTTTTAGTTAAGTTTATACTACTGAGCAAGTTTGACCATAAAAGCATCCCTGGCCGTGCAAGGTCAAGTGACAGATTCTGGCAAAGCATGAGGATCTGTGCCCAGGTGGGAGCTGGACAAGCACTCTTCTATTCTCAACCCTTCGGCTGAATGTGTCTGAGCCCTGCCAGTGTGATCCACTCACGCCTGGCCCCGTGCCCTGGTGGCAGCAGCCTGCCACCAGCTGGGCAGTGGCAATGTCCCAGCTCCAGCCTGAGCCTCCAACCCGTGCAGAGGTATGGGGGCACAGGGGCCCTCCCGACACCCTCGTGAAGATCACACCCACACTGAAGTCCTCTGCCTGGGAGCCAAGAAAGCTGCTCCCCGTAATGGGAACCCCTCGTACCCACGCAGTGGTGCTAGGAGTTGCCAGGAGAGGTGCTCCCACATCAGCTCCTTCCTAGAGACTCCAACTTGTGAGCATGAGAAGTATTTCACTGGTCGTTGATGGTACTAGGCACCCAGCCTTTCCTTGGGCATGACTAGTTAGGGTCTCTGAGCATCACTGGGGTGCCACTGACCACAGGAGAAGAAGGACAGCCACAGCACACACCACAGCCTTCAAGGAAATGTTTTCTTTTCAAATCAGTCATGCCAGATGACAGCTTTGACTTTGAAAATATGTATTTCAGGTCCCTAGCTGTCAAACAGGAATAAAATATCACTTTATCTCCTAGGCACCTCATGAAACTAAAGCCATTAATATTTATAATAAACGCCAGGGGATTTTATAGTGAGCTGGGCGTAATTGCCAGAGACCAAAGAGTCATCCCAAGCACTAGCAAAGCCCCACTGTTTCCTGCTTAACAGAGCTGAGCATACAGTCCAGCTGAGATGAGTGGAGATGTCAGCACATTTCACATGTTTTCTCTCTATCCAGAAGCAGAGATGGGGAAAAGGCTGGCATGGAGGTTACCACATCGACAATCTTTCAATGAACGAGTAGATACCAGACAAATTATGGAAAACAAATATTTTTTTTCCCAGCAGGGAAGACGCTAGAGCTGAAAGGAGCAAAGGAAATCACCAAGAGATGATCTCAAAGGAGATGCTCCAGCCATGCTGCTGAAGTCAGAGCACAGAGGCTGCCCCTCGCCCGCCTTGGCACGGCCACGCAGAGCTCTGCAGCTGTCTCCTGTTTAGGACAACCACACTTTTCCCCTTCTGGCACACTGGGGGACACTGAGGGACAGAGCCAGAAAAGTGAAGGTCTGTGTGCCTACGCTGAACTGATGGAAAGACAGAAAATGTGAACTTCTGCTGCATCACTGTTATCTGCCATCTGCAGGAGTTACCGCACACAGGTAGGTCCAGCTCTATGCACTGAAATAAAAAGCTCTGTGATAAGCCCATGTCTTCCTGGTTCTCTCCAGGGGCAGTGCAGTGACACAGCTCCACTCCAGTAGGCACCCAGCAAAGAGACTGCTTTTTAAAGCGTGGCTGTCCTATAGCATTTGGAAAAGCAGGCGTGAATTTTCCAGGACAGAGCTAGGCAATGTAATGTACATCTGTTTATTTCATTTCCTGTAAAATACTTCCAGTCAAAGAAACGCGAGAATCACTTCATACAATTATGAGGTTGATCAGTAATTCAGCAGGAGCTAATGCAGCCACAGTTTCTTGTGACTAACAGCTCTATAACAGGCGATACTGGGGTTGCTAAAAATCAAGCATCAAAATGAGGTATTTTTGGTGTGCACGAAAACAAAGCGCCCTGGACTGCTGTCTGCCCCCAACCCACCCAGGGCTACCAGACCCACAGCCGGGCATCACCGCTGCAGCAGCCCCCTGTGCAGGATGATGCCTTTAGCGATGCTGATGCTGCTGAATCTCTGCTCTTTACAAACCCCCTAGCAACCGGCTGGCTGTCTCAAAATTTAGTTTTCCAAACGATGTTTGGATCATGTGAGCACACAGAGCATGAATGAATGTGCATGAATGAAGATGGAAATTTAGATCTGAGCCTTTTGCTTGTTTCCCTGTCAGAGAGCTACCTGCAGAAAGCAGCAGCTCTCTGGCACCACTACACTGCAGCATTCTCAGCTCTCTTTGAGCAGGGACTGGTATGCCACCCAGCTCTGAACAAATGTCACCAAGGAAAGGAAAATGAAGCACAAGGTCTTATCCCCACTATTTCAGGTCCCTTGTCTCCATACAGGCTGGTTCCCTCTTGCCTCTCCCCAACTCTTTGTCCACCTCATCTACATGTACACATGCTCACCCATGCCTCCTGCCCACATGGCCCTGCCCAGTGCTTCCTTGTCCCAGCCTCCTCCTCCTCATCATCATCATCCCCCCAGCACAGCCCCAGCTCTGTGTGAGATGTCCCTCTGGCTGGAGACCTGCATTCCTGAGGGATGATCCCTCCAGCAATCCAGAGCTTGGCAGCACCTGAGCTGATCCAGCAAATTGCCTCTATTGCCATCAAGGAAAACTACACTTAAATGAAATAGTTATAAAAACACGTTCAACCCTAAAATCCCATTGGCATGTCGTGGCCGAGTTCAACACACTCCATCCATGTGTCAGGCTTCTTCTAAAACTGCTGGAAGAGGCTTCTGAACTTAAAGCAAACTGTTTGGAAACATTTTCAACGTGTGCTATAGACCTGTGTGGTGGCTGGAAGTCATGGACCAGCCAACAGTACCCCGAGCAGCACTGCCCCAGCCACAGCTGGCAGGAGCAAAGGGACAACTTCGTTGTCCAGGGTGGAGCAACTGCTGTCCTCCATGCACATGCATGTGTGCCTGCCAAAGACACGCTTTCTCAGCCTGTGTGACCAACATCATACACATATAAAAGTATATGCATATAGTATGCATGTGTATGTATGTTTGTGTACATTTACATCAGTATGCATATATATCTGAAGGACAACAGCAAGAGGCTAAGGCTGTAAGAATTTTATGAGAATATATTAAAATAAATAAATAAATAAATAAAAACAGATGAAAGCATTAGCAGGTACTAATATTGCATATCTACACTCAGCACTGCCAGCTCTTAGTATTCAAAAATCCTGAGTCAGGTCCCCAAAATCATGGAATTGCTTAAAAGTGCAAACACTTGTAAAGACTGTAAGTTCACTAGAAGGATGTTGAGTTGCTCTAGCATGTGCAGAGAAGAGCAACAAAGCTGGTGAAGGGACTAGAAAACAAGAGTTATGAGGAGCAGCTGAGGGAACCGGGGCTGGTTAGTCTAGAGAGAAGGACGCAGAGGGGAGACCTTATCACTCAATAATTATGTGAAAGGAGGTTGCAGTGAGGAGGGTGTTCTCTTTTCTCAAGTAACAAGCGACAGGACATG
This sequence comes from Heteronetta atricapilla, assembly GCA_011075105.1. Taxonomy (NCBI): domain Eukaryota; kingdom Metazoa; phylum Chordata; class Aves; order Anseriformes; family Anatidae; genus Heteronetta; species Heteronetta atricapilla. Next base: position 4,275,860 of record CM021745.1, on the reverse strand, counting down.
AGCAAATGACCTGACGTTGTGCCAAGGGATGCAGGTGCAGTGGTGCAGGCCCATGGCAAGCAAGCACTGGAGGGCAGGGAATAGCTTCCTGTAAAAATCCAGCAAGTCTCCTACTGGAAAATCTCAACAGCTCAGAGAGCTGCTGGTGGAAAACAGAGAAGCACTGAGAGCAGTAGGTGATGGAACATCAGCACAGTACGAGTGTGCAGAGGCTGAAAGCCCAGCTTGCTGTTGTGGGGTTCAGCTTTCTGAAGCCAGCAGGGAGTGAGGACAGGGTGGTGGGACATGTTGGGGACCTTGACACTGCCCTGTCCTCTTTGTGGCCTGAAAGAGACGCAAAGAATGGTAGAGTTAATGACAAAATCATGAGGTCTAATGTGTCTGGTTCTACCCTTTCTCTACAGAAGCTACCAAGATCCCAAAACCCAGGACGTGGGCAGTGAGAGATGTGACAAACATAATAATAATAATTATTTTTTTTATATATATATATATATATATATATATATATATATATGCAGAGACTGAGGGCTAGGCTTCAGTATCTGGAGTCACAGGACTGCAGCACCAGAAATAACAGTGCTACTTGAACATAAGTTCTTAATTAAACACTGATATTTATACCAGGATTGGTCGGGCTTTGCAGCAGCAGACGGACTTTGGGGCTGGGTGCAGCCAGCACAGTTATTTACTGCCTGCAGGACTCCACTCCTGCACTGGTTATCTGCCCATCAAAAGGTCTTCCTGGAATACTGAAATGTGTTAACAAGGTTATCTTAAGAAATGCCGAGGCTGTTTGGGGAAACTGAGGGTCTCTCTCAGGTGTAAGAAGATGGAGCAGATAAGGACCTCATACAGACCTCTCAAAAGTCTCTAAATAAGTTAAATTCTATTGACTTCAGGCTGTACCTGAAGTATTTCCTTCGTGTTGAAGCAGTATTAATAGAGAAAACAGCGCTACTTTGTCCTTGCATGGCCTGCTCCTCATTTGTACAGGGGGATAGGTGGACTTTTAGAAATAGTAAAGTCCAGAAGCTAGCTCTGATAGTTCACTATTCCTTCAAGGAACACAAAAAACGTGTGTCATAAAAAGGTTGTGAAACGGCTGGCAGAGCAGTCAGTATCTGCAAATCTGTATTTGTTTATCTCACTGCACTTGGAGGTTTTGTAACCACCAAGGTGAAGCACTTGCAGTCATTGGTGTGCTAACAAGGGCCGGGGAAAGGCTCATCAAAAGATTCTAAAGGCTGCTAATCAAAAGCAGAGTTGCAGGAGTGTTGCTTGCAGGATGGCATTTTCAGTCATTTGCCCTGCTATGCAAATACAGCTCCACATGAAAATACGCAGCTCAGGAAATGCGCCTGCAGAGCACTTTTGTTTCTGCATCCGTCCAAGATTAAACACAATTTTGCTGATGGTATACAAAATAAAGTGGAACTGCCAGCAGACTTTGCTACAAGTTTTTTCAATGATGGTGTTTATTCCTGGATGTGTTTTCACTTCTTAAAGACTTCAAGGAAGGCTAGAAACAATGTGGTTCTTCACAAAAGGAAACTTACAGTTCTGCAGGGAATGTGAAGACAGGAATTTGACCACAGCACCAAATGCCATATTATTTGGGCACCACAATCTCCAGTGAAATGATCACAGTGCAGGTCAATGACAGAAACCATCCTTATTTTTTTTCCTTTGTGTCTCAGAAACTGCCCAATTCAGAATCAAAGAGAACTCGTACGCAAAGCAAGGGCAGACAACTTCAGTCTAGGGACACTTGGTGGCTTGCAGACATGACTTGTATCACAGCAACAAATTCTCAAATCCTTCAGCCAGAAATCCCCACTGCCTGAGACAGTGGAGACAAATTGCCCCAAAAAAGGTCCATAACAGGAGTTTTTCCACTCAGAACTGCTACATGTGGCAAGCTTCACAAAGAAAACACAACCCAGAGAGCAGAGCATGACCTAGGTACAGGCCTGGTCTGGTGGGATTGAGAAAAACACCAAGAAATCAAGGAGGCGGTCCTGCTGCCTTCCATCTTGGGAGATGTCTGGGACAGCATCAAGGAAGGTGCCTGAGCCACACACATCTGTGCCAGGACAGCTGCCACACAGACATGCCGGGCCATGAGAGGGATGGGTATTTATTTCCCCAGGTGTGTCTGCTGGGGGGTGGCAGGAATGGGTGCCTAAAGGGATGGGGAGAAACGGGAAGGGTGGCGATGGTCAGAGGAGATGAGTCAGGAGCCAGAGGCAGGCAGCAGCGTGGTACTGGGTGGGATGCAGCTGAGGTCCAGAGTATTTGCATGGGGCCACAAGGAAACCAGCTAGTGATGAGAACTGCAGCCAACAGGGCAGGGAGGTCACTCTGAGAGGGAAACGTTCCTGCAGCCTCTGCATCCATGGTGGCTCCGGGCTGGGCGCGTGCCCTTCATTCCCCCCACAGCCGAGCCTCCTCCTGCCCGCCCTGCACACCCCCACAGCCCCGCAGGACTCCCCGCCACAGCCAGAGCACAGGAATTTGGGGGATTAGCAGGCAGTAATCCTCCCCGCAGGAGCAGAGAATTAACATTCCCCAGCAGCGCCCACGGAGCTGCTGCTGACCTACATCCCTGCCACGGTGGTCACCTGGCTTGGGCTTGGAGAAGCATCCTCCCATGGCGAGCCGAGCAGCGCCCCGCTGCAGCCCTCGCGCTGGACAGGACACAAGCCAGGGACGGGGATGGCTGGAAGGTCAGCAAGGGCACGGGCACATCCTCGCATGGCAGCCCTCCTGCTCACACCGTCCTGGGCTTCAGGCTTCCTTCACCACCTGCATGGGGGAGAAGAGACGCATGAGAAGCGACGCCTGTGGTGAGGATGGGTGCTGCCAAGGGGGAAGGAAAGCGGCCGGCAGCACGCACGGGCTCCCCAGGCACATCAAGTGCAGTAAGTTGCTGCGAGGCCCAGGCAGCCGGTGACACAAGGGACAACGTGAGACTGCAGCACCAAGGTCACCCTTCTGGGATCCACCATGAAATTCCATCACCCTTTTGAAGTTTATGATTACGAACCCCATATGATTTATCTTCAGGCTTCATTGTAGTTTCCAAAGCCCTGTCTTTGGTAATTAAATCCTTAAGCACTTAGGTCTCAGCCCAAATACAATGATTAAACCATAAATACAGTTCGGTCAGATTTCTACTTTTATTATTAGATGATGGGAAAAAAAAATAAAATAGAAATAAACCACTCTTTCTCCAGTCCCTTTCCATTAAAACTTATTCCTGCAGAAATCCCATTCCCTTTGGAACAGTTATTTATCCAAGACAGGGTTTTCATTACAATGCCATTTTGCAGTAAAAACGGTTTTTAATACTGTTAGATCAGAACATTTTATGTTTAAGTGGGATGGCCAAACAGAACTTCAAATTATATTTAGCTCATTAGCTTTGACTGATATGTCTCTCAGTTTTGGTACAGGCTAAGAATTGGGATAAAGGTTTTAGGTTATACTCCTTGACTGTAAATAGTGAAGATCCACATAACATAACTGGCAATAAAATAAAGCATTTAATATCATTATATATATTATAAAAATATACGTATATTGTAAAAAAATCACCCATTTGCACCTGGATCTGAACTGATTTACTATGGTTTCACCATCTATTTTTCACAATGCCTTCCAAACTCAGCAGGAAGGTAAAACAGTTTCCAAAGAACGGATTAACATAGGCAAAGAATACTTTTTTTTTTTTTTTTCAGCTTCAGCACTAGAAGTGCCTAAAGACCTTTCCAATCAGAAGAAAATACAGAAAAAATAAGTGCCAGGAGACAGATACCAAGCATTGCAATTTCTCCCCAGGAAATGAAAGCTTGGCAAAGGTACAGAAAAAAAAAAAAAAAAAAAAAAAAAAGATTTAACCACTTGCTAGAGCCAGCCCTGCCCATGGCAAGCAAGGGCTGTGGTACAGCAAGCACCCAGAGCTCCAGGCTGGCTGATCTTCTGCTGGGTGGCCGGTCAGCCACCAGCACCATTCCCTCTCGCTGAGCGAAGCACTCTGTGCACATTTATCTCCTGTGCACATTTATCTCTTGGAGATAAGTTAAGAAACTACAAGGCGCGGGTCGCGCCCTGCCAGGGAGGTTAGTGTGCACCCAGTCTCTTGCCACTGTTGAAACCCTGGTGCCTCTGTCCCGTGCCGTGCCCCATCTGGCTGAGCCAGGAACAGCTCCCCAGCACCAGCAGTACCTGGTCTGTTGTCCCTCCAGCAGTGGCTGGCTGTAGGACACACGGCAGTGGGACATCTCCAGGCGAAGCATCCTGCTTCTCCACCATGGGCTCCAGCAATGGGAGACACAGCCAGCATCAACACAGGCACCTCTGCAGAGCACTGACATCACCTTCCTCGACACACTACATCAAAGCATCACAGGCACTCCCTTTCCTTAACCAACAGCTCAAAATATCCAGACATCTCTCCCCCTTTCCAGCGATATCCCTCCAAAACAGACACACACCTACAAAAATCCCCTTCTGCTGTTTGTCTCATCCATGTACGGCATGCCCTCAATGAAGTCCTAGGTGCATTCCAGGAGCACCTTCAAAGCCTGGAACATGTTAAATTAGTAACCAAGACTATAGAGGGACACAAAACTGGTGCCTTACCAAATGACATAAAGCATAAGTGCCTCATTACCAAATCCAAGAGGTATACCAATACGAGATAGACTGTTAACAGGACTAAAACTGCACAAGTTTGCCTTCAAGTACCTGTTTGTGAGAGCCACATTCAAAGAGCTATTGGATATGCACAGAGCTACCAAACAAGCTCATTTGCAAAGGGAATGAAGCAGGGAAGAATCAGTTCACTGAGTGGCAAGGGCGAGAACACTCAAGGAAAGCAGCACGCCAATACTTATGTAAGAGCAAATACAAAAAAAAAAAAAAAAAAAAAAAAAAAAAATCAAGTAAAAAGGTGCAGAAATGCAGAGGAAGGTTTGGGAAAAATTCAGCAGCAAAATTACATGCAGAAATTGCATGGACCTTTGCCTAAACTCACGGAAAGAAACAGAAAATTGATTTGTATGACAGAAAGAGAGTCTCAGCTGCTGATGTATCAGTGATACAGGACAATAATTTACTGTAAAACGGTGAAAACGAATACCATGTAAAGGTTGGTAGGAAGCCAAAGAGGAGCAGCTAATGGGCAATGAGCTTGGTGCTCAGCATCGTGCCAGAAGGCAAAGTAAATTCACACTTGAGCAAATTCAACCTGCAACGAGATGCCGCTGCGAGTAGAATGCTCCAATGAGACAATGTGAATCACATGGAGGGTGCGAAGGAAAGCAAAAAGAAAGCTGAAATGAAGATACCTTCACCTGCAAGGTGGCTGGGCTTCTGGAACAAATGGAGCTGCCTCTCTGGAAGACAACCAGCCTACTCTGAGGCATGCAGTAGTGATTTGCAAAGCAGACTCCCAAGCAAACTAAAGCCCCAGCAATCCTGAGCAGACCATTTGCTGTGGTTTTCCTGCAGCAGAACAGCTGAAAGACGCTCCTGCAGTGCGAGGACCAGGACACTTCACAATACTCCCAGGACTATTTGTCTGGGATGGCTCTGCTTTTGTTTGGACCTTAAAGATGGCAATCTGAAGCAATCTTTGCATCATCTAATTGCCCCACAGGACGGTCCCCGCAGGCCCTCTGGAAGCACACGCTGTGCTCGGGCTGAACCCTTGTTGCCACCCACTGCCTCCTGGAGCAGGTCATAGCAGAGCACGGTGCACGCTTCTGCGTCTCTCTCCTCCACCCAGCCACATATCTCCGTAAAACTTGCAGGAACTTAAAGACTAATAGGTTAATACTTACAGGAGATAGATAGAAAAACAGAAGGAGACCAAACCACACACCCTCCAGGCCATTTCAGGTCAGTGATTCCCCATTTTGCAGAACCAGAAATCCAGCTGTGCCCTTGATCTCTCCAACACTCTTCCCCATGGCAGTTTTGTTTTTCTAGTTTTCAGTCATTTGTAGCATAGATATTCTAAGGAAATGTCCTAGAGCTTCAAGCTCAACAGGAGCTGCTATTTTTTAACTGCCCCTGCATACAGTAAAAAATTTCTTTTCATTGTATCTCAATTCCATTGTCTGCAAACATAAGCCTGTTTCTGTCTCAAGCACTTTGGCCTTCAGAAGTATTACAATTACTGCAGACAGTTTTTGCACTCGCAGCATTTGAAGGACACTTTCTTCTCAGGGCATCCTTTGTGAGCATCTCTGAAAGAGTCCAAGGTAGAGGATGTCAGAGGCATTTCTCGCCTGCTCATTGTAAGGACACCTAAACGGGGTCTCACCAGCACCCTGTGCTCTGTACGCTTGGATGTCACCAACTGCCACAATGCACCTAGGTCTGAGAGAAGGGAGAATAAAGTCAACGGAGGTGTCTGTGCCCAGGGACATTTTCCCAACAGAGTTTTTGGAAGGTGCTTGATGTCTACCAACAGTGCCCCTTTTCTACCTTACCCAGGTAATCCCTTATCTGGAAGGCTAGATAAGAGATTTTAGCCTTCCAGAAACTATCTGCAGCTGGGGACTTGAAAAGGAAACCCCCCCAGTCTACACCACCACCCTGAACAGTGCTGGACATGTGAAACTGTTTTTCTACACCCCTCACCCAAGCTCTCTAACAAAGCCTAGATCTCAGAACACCTCAGCATGAACTTTGTGATACAGAGGAAAAAACACAGAAGGGTGAGCACAAGCTTCTGGCTCCTCTATCCACCAAATGAGCCCATACGCAGCTTTGCAGTTCTTCCTCCACCTTCCCCGTGGAGGCCCCCCAAAGGGTTCTTGCAGCGAAGAGCACAGACTACATCACCTCCTGGCTGTGCCTTGTACAGCTATGGTGTTTTCAGCTCTGTCCACTGGGTCATCCAGCAATCTGGGCCCTCTGCAACCAGGCACTGCTGATTTTCCATCTGAACTCTACTCTGAACCAAATCTATGTTCAAAAGTAAGAAAGCAAAACTTTCCTATTTATAAGCACACAATTCCGTGTAGACCAGGGATATGAGGGAACAAAGTATGAATGGTGGCTCTGCATTTGCTCAAGAGCAGAGCCCCCTGGAAACTGTGCCAAGGCACATGGAAAAACAGGAGGTGACTGGTGACAGCCAGCAAGGCTTCAGTAAGGAAGGGCAGATCATACCTGACAAATGTGAGCCTTCTATGATGGGGTTATAGCATGGGTGAAGGGAAGGGTATTTAATATCGTCTACCTGGACTTGTGCAAAGCATTTGACACTTCCCTGCACAACATCCTTTTCTCTAAATTGCAGAGACATGGGTTTGATGGGTGGACCACTCAGGTCAGGCCAGGTTAGATGGGGCTTTGAGCAACCTGATCTAGTGGAAGGTGTCCCTGTCCATGGCAGGGGGGTTGGAATTAGATGGTCTTTAAGGTTGCTTCCAACCCAAACCATTCTTGGATTCTGTCATTTCCTGGAAGACTTGCTTCGCTGCAAACAGCCCTTGCTGTTTTCATGACTGTCCTGCTGCATTTGTCTGCTCAACAGCAATAACTCTGTTCTGCCATCTGGGCAATAGTTCCCATCCCCTGCCTTTGGTGTGGTTTCCCAACCCTCTCTGCAGCTGGGAACCCAGTGCAAGTCCACCCCTGGTCCCAAAACTCCTATTTGCTCTTATGAGCAGAGAACCATGTGCCTTTGCTAGTGAGAGAGATTTGTGTTTGTGAGCTGTGCCCCCATCAGGAGAGCAGGAGGAGCAGGGGGCGGAGGCTCAGAGCATCTTGTGGCATTATCCACTCCTGCAGGAAAGAGCTGGCTCTGACTCTGGTCCTCGCTGTGGAAAAAAATAACCCTTGATCCCAAAGTGCACCATATCTATTGCAGAGTTACCTCCTTCCCACCTCTCTGTACATGCACAATATTTTCTTTCACATGGGGCACAGCAGGGACCGCTGAGCAGTTCCAGCAGGAGACCTGTTTTGGACAGGCCTTGCAAACACTGCGAAGAACAAACCCCACCATGGCACAGGGCCCGGTGGCTGCTGCACCGCGTCCCGTCCTGTCCCATCCCACCACTCGTGCTCTGCTCCCTGGGTGCCTAGCCAGCGGCTCAGCCACGAACTGGTTGCAGAAGGACCACCGAGGAAGTAGGAGCACAGCCTTGCCATGCCGCAGGCTGAGAGCAGACTCAGGCACTGGGCTTCACCGTGAATCCTGAGGCTCTGCCCCTGCTCTCAAGTCCCTGACAGCCCCCAGACCCCTCACCAGCCAACCACCACCCCCAGACCTGCGGGTGTCCCCCTTCCCGCTGAGTCCTGAATGACACCGGGGCTCCAAGCCCTCCTTCCCTACCTGCAGCACACAACAGTGCACCCCGGCTCCCCATCCCACCAGGCATGCCCCTGCCACATGCCCCCCACCACACGACCAGCTCCACACGGCCAGTGCACAGCACCAGAAGACCCATCCCCAAACAGCATTCCTCCAATGATCACAAACCTCCTCCAATTTCCATCCTAAATACACCCACCTTCCCTTTCATTTGTACCCACACGGTCCTCCATCCTCAGCAGACCTCTTCTCTCCTTGGTATTTATCCCAGCACATCCACCAAATCCACACCCAGGCTCCATTTCGTACAAGTGAGTTCTCCTGGTGTCCTCCTCAGACAAGGGCTGTCCATTTCCCCTTTTTTTTAAGGGGATTTGCTCTAATTTGATTTTTACAGAAATTACCAGAGCTATAGAGCGGGACCCCACAGACCCTGCCATGCCTGGCACAGCACTGCAAATGCTCCTCTGAGCCGAAAGGTTTTAGGATGGCTGTCCCAGGCTGTCCACCTCCATCATTTCCTAAAGGTTAGCTCCTGTTTCACAGCAGGAACTTTTTTCCCCCTCCAGTGCACAGCCTTGTGCACCTCTTCTCCTCCGTCTCTCTGCTCGGTGGGGAGGTCCCAGCCACCAGTGATGCCTCTCACCATCCTCGGCAAATTCCATCAGCATCTGCTGCTTTGTGGGGCAGAGGTCATTAATTAAAAAATGTAAAGTCCTAAGATCCCTGTTGAAATTCCATTGTGAGCTTCTCCCCAGTCTGACACCCCCTCCAGTACAGCTGTTTTCCTGTTCTTTCACCTTCAATAACGACCAAGACCCACAGCAGCCCTTGTAGCCCACCAGCCAGCACACCTGCCAAAACCAAGTGGCATCAAGTGCAGCCAGCATCCCCAGCTGAATGCACCTTGATCTCTGCCAGTCGTGGCATCTCTCCTCCATCCAGGGCACAGCCAAGCAGCCAAAGGCCCCACGGGAACACAAGGAGCTTGGTGTCAGAAGCTCCAGTTCCGTGCAAGCTCTGGCTCCGTGGAGCTGAGCTGCCCCAGGGCTGGCTCTTGGCTTCATCTCCAGAATAACACAGGCTCTGCTGCCAAGGAAAGCAGGACTCTCCTCTGGACACACAACTCCAAACACAGCCCATGTGTGGCCAGAGCATCAGGGGTGCTGAAGCACTTCCCAGCACCGACCCAGTCATGCTGTGTGCTCTGTGTTATCAAGGCAACGTGCATTTTTAGAGCAAGTCAAGTGTGTACTTTTAAAATAATCTAGGGGTGACAATATATGGGTCTCCAACCTGGAGGTTATGCTATCACCTGTTTCAGGAACTGTACTACAAAGTATGCACATGGGGTCCCCCTGCCCAACCCTCCCACTCCCAGTTTTTCTGCCATTTTCACTCCTGTCCTTGGGAGCAGACTTGGGAAGCCCATCCTCTCCTTCCTGGCCCCAGCTCCAGGGGTCCCCTGGCAACTCGGTCAGTGTCGGACCCTCACCCACCCCTCACTTCCCCTCCTGCTCCTCCCAGCACTTTGCTTCCCAGGGAACCTGCAGCGTGCCCACTCTCCTCAGCACACCCATGCCTCCAAAATTCTCCCTCCCCAGCTGCAGCTTGCCCTGCCCTGCGAGCTACCCAGTGGAGACAGAGGTTTGCTTCGCATTGGCATGGAGAAAACAGTGGATTTGGCTTTGTTGGGTGCTTTCTGATGTCCATGAGAAACAGAAGCAAAATTTATGATGCAAAATGCCAAGAATAGCTTGTGCATGCCTGCAGCCCTACAGATGTGGTATAACAGCCCCATCTCTTCTGGCTCAGTCACTGAGGATGGGGAGAAACTCCCATCCTGGTGCACTTGCCACCAGAAGTGATTCCCAGTGGCAGCAAATATAGCTCCAAAGCTGCCATTCAGCATGCCCTGATGAGTCCCAGAGAAGCACAGCAGGAACACTCCGGCAGACTACAATTAGCCACAACTGCTTTACTGGTTGCTGCTTCAGCAATTTATAGGCTCCAGGTTAAAGGCTCAGTCAGCAGTGCTCTCATTGCCACCGCTCTAATACATCCCCTGCAAGCTGGATTGGAAATGTTCTGAAATTAATAATTAAACAAGAGATTTGGTTCAGATCTCAAAGGTATGCCAATAAATAGAGAAATGCTGAAAAGTCTCCCAGGTGCAGACCGCTTGATGCAAAAATCAAAGTATTTCACAACACAAAAGAGGTTTAGTTCTCAATCACTCTGTTACAGCCAAGACCTTCTCCTGCTTGCCATCATTGCCGTTTCACTATTGCACAAGAAAAAATCGTGTTTCCTACAGAAGCTGCAAGCAGCGCAAAAGGAGTTTGTCGTGGGAATGTTTTCCAAGACTAACAGCTAAGCACAAAACCACCAAATTTGAGCTTCCATCCATCACACCGGGAATCTGATGCTTTCAGACAGAGACCATGCAGTTACCCACTTAACAGTCCCCCGTTCACTCCTGCCAGGGCAGATTTACATCTGTACGTATATCTGGATCATATGCATTTTGCCAGCCCACCAGCTGCTGGTCAATGAAACCGTGGCTGTTTGCCCAGGTGGGATTATGGTCCCCAGATACCGACAGAACACGTCCCCCAAACTTGGAGGACACGCTGAGCATTTGGCTCATTCAGAAATATGGGGGGGTTCACGAGAAACGCGGCTTTCCTTCGCCAGCGATCGTGGCCCGTATTTTCGCCGCTTTGATTCCTTGCTGCATTTCAGAAGAGCAGCCGGTTCTCCCGCAGTGCCGACGCGGCCACCGGCCGGTCTCCCCCCGGCCCCGCAGGCTGCTCCCGGTGAAGCGCAGCCCCGCTCCGCCGGCCGGGAGCCGCCGTTCTGCTCGGGGGACATCGGAGGGTGGCAGCGGGCGGCACCCCCGCGGCCGAAGGACCACAGCCGCCTGGATGCGGTCCCGGGGAGCCCCCCCCTTTTCCCTCTTCCCGGCGAGGCGCCGAGCTGGGCTGCTCCGGGAGCGGCTCCGGGAGCGGCTCCGGTGTCCACCCCGCGGCGGCTCCCCCCTCCCCGGGACGCGGCCCCGCGCCTACCTGGGCAGCGGCGGCGGGTCCCGGTGCGGCGAGCGGCGCGTCCCGCAGCACCGCGGCAGCGGGGGGGGGGGGGGGGGGGAAACCCGGCCGCCCCCGGGGCGGGGCGGAGCGGGGCGGAGGCACCGGCACCGGCACCGGGGCTGCGGGCGGCCGTGCGGGGCCGGCTGCGGGTGGGCTTCGTGCCCAGGCGGCGTGGGTGTCCGCGCGGGGTGCGCCCCGCGGTGCCCGTGGGGAGAAGCGGGACCCGCTACCAGGCCGCGGCGGGGGGTAGCGGACAAGTCCAGCGATGCTCCGGGGCATCGGGAGGCCGCTGGCACCTAGCGAGACCTCCGCTGCTCGCCTCGGCTCTCGGCAGCCCGGTGGCGGGCGTCACGGAGCGGCGGAGGCGTTTCGGGGAGAGCCGCTGCTGCTGCTGCCCGGTGCCCCGGCTTTTGGCCGCGAACAGCCTTGGCTGTTCTGCTTCTGAGGAGCGAGGCAGGGGATCGCCATCTGCTGCCCGGGCACAATCACTCCTGCCTTCTTGGAAACGGCCAGCCTTTCCCGGATCATTTATTTTACATTGCCCTTCTGGATTTACATTTTTCTACGCACTTTGGAGGTGCCGATCTATTCCCCCTCCTGCCTGCCTGGCATGTTACTTTCCCCAATAAACAACTTTCCTTATCCATCAGACTCTGTCTGGGGGAACGTCAGCATCTCTCTGCGCCTTTTACTTGCACATGCCCCAAATATATATTCTGTTTTTCCTCTCTGAATTTTGAGATGCCCCTGGATACAGAGAAAGGTGGTTTTATTTTGTTTTTGTTTTTTTCCCCTACACGCAGACTGTCTTGGGTCACTGCTGTCTTACACCCTGACTCCCTGATGCTGTGCAGGATGTTGACTGCCCTCTAACGCACAGCTCTATTGCTCCCTGATCCAAACGATATGAAAGGCTTAGCTGGGCTGCTCAGATCCATTTTTTACAGTTGTTAACAACAGCTCACTCCCCCGGGATGCAGTACAGCTGGCAGCAGGGACCCCTGGCTCCCTGCCCTGCCCAAACTGCCCTGCGCAAGCTGCCAAAGTCTGTCCCATTAGCACGTCCTGTTCACGGCACTCCTTGGATTGCACATGAGCAGTGCTGGAATAGTTTAGAGATAATCTGCTGCGGAGAGGTTATGACCTGGGCCCATACCAGGCAGCATGAAGCCAACCTGGATTTAGAAGTAGGGGCCTACATTATTTGATGTTCCCCAATCTGGATGTCTTTTGGGTGTTCCAGCTCCAAGCCACCACATCTCCCCCAGCTCATACTTCCCTCATGTTGCTCACCCAACAGTGCTCCCAAGTTTGTCTATCTCCATCACCTTTCTGCAATCAACCCAACATTTGGTCCCTGCTTCCCCATCCCTCCCTAAGACAAGATACCAACATCATCGTTCACACTGCCACCAGCCTCTCTCCAACTCACACACAGTCCTGTGTAACCATTTCCTGCTGCAGGACAGCATCCTTGCTCCTGGCCTCCTCCAGTCTCCTCTTTCAGATACTGTTCTGATTACAAATGACAAAGGTACTTCATGAAAAACATGCCCTGAAACAGCACGGAGCCCACCCCAGAGCCATGCTGGCAAGGTTATGGGGGTTCCATTTGTTTTTCCTTATGGCAGAGATCATGAGGTGAGACCTGTTGGACTTGCTGTAGCTGCTATTCAGGAAGAATTTTCAAAGATGTTGACTTAGGTGTGGTCCTAAGTCCTTCATCATCTCATCTGTAGTGAACTTATTTCAAAGTAGGAACAGGACCAGAGCAACACTTTTTCTCATACCTCTGTTACCACAGAGAATGCGATACAGCTAATGCAGTTCATCATCTGTAAGTAATATTTAACTGGACTTTCAACAACTGGTACAGTTGTTGCATCCCATACATTATAACAGAGCCAGGATCCTCTGATCGTTTCTGTATCCTGACTGAGCAGCTTCAGGCAATGGTACTTTAGCTGATAGGACAGATGCTGTGCCAAGAAACTCTTCATACTGGAGATGTTCCTCCATCTAGGAAGAGTGGGGATTAAAGACAGCCGCTTGATGAGGGACAGAAATTTGCTTCTCACATGTTCTGTTGTTTCTATTCCATTGTTCATAGGAGAGAGAGCTTGAAAACACAAGGGCTAGGTGTTTGCCTCTGCAGCCAGATGCACTCTGATGCTTGCAGCCCAGTGCTGGTTTTCTGAAACCTCTTGTCCTGACAGGGGACAGCACCGAGCACACGTGGATCAAGAGAAAGCAGTGGGGATGGGAAGAGATCATTTAAATCTAGCCCTCCAGAATGACAGAAATAGTACAGAACTGGAAGTTCTGCAGAATATAAATTCCTGATGAAGCTCAAATTAAGCCTAGCCATCTGTCCTCCCTTGGTCAGTTCTCCCAGCTAAGACTTTGCCTCTTCTCTCTCCACTTTCTCCCACACCCACACTGTTTCTAATTTCTGGTAAGCTTTTGCAACCTTTTCTGTCCTCTCCACCGACTGCCCAGCCAGCACGCATTGGTCCCTGTGGCATTGGTGCACTCTGCTCACAGCCAGCTCCCAGCCTAAAGGTCTGGCCTGCCCTGCCCAGGGACACAGACGCCGAGCTTTCCCACTCCCACATGGGTGACAGCTCTGGGCTGGTAGGGCTAAGCCTGAGATCAGCTGTCAGCAGAGGGGATAGCAGGGTTGTCTGTACAGCAGCTTCAGGAATTTCTGACTGAGGGCTTTTGCTTCACGCTTGCTTCAAATACTGCAGCAAAAACATGCTGTCCAGTAGTTTTCATGCAGTATCCTAGCCTAATTTTTCCAGGGCTGCAGCACTTCATCAGGGCGCAGCCTGGAGATGCATCTGGGTGCCTGCGCCAGCCTCTGGTGCAAGGGGTGGCTGGAGGAGCAGGCAGTGAGGAAGCTGTGCTCACTGCATCGACCCTCGGCGTCAGCACTCTGCTGCCCACTGCTGCCTTTCTAGGCTCCGTGTCTTCACGAAGCGCGTGCAGTCATGAGCGATTTCAGAGCTTTTGAGCGAGCTGTGCTCTGAATTAGAAGCTCCTTGCATTGCAGGGTGCACGGAGGGACAGTAACTTCACGCCCAAGAACTGTAGGAGGGGGCTGCCCCCAACCTGACGTCCGTCAGCTCTGCCTTTACGTTCCCACACCCATCCTTGCCCTGGCTCCAGTGCTCCCACTGATGGCTGTGGGAGTATCTCCTGCTTGCTCAGCCCCCTGGCCAGCGAGCAGCGCTGCTGGTGCAGAAGAGGGAATGGGAACGCGTTGCTGTCGGACAGGGCGTACATCCCCTGCGCGTGTTGGCTTAGGATTCCACGCACAGCACCAGCCCTCCTTGCCACAAGCACAGTAACACGGGCGTGGTGTCTGCTAGGTGCAGCCCTCGGGAAGAAGCACAGGACGGAGCTTTGCTCCAGGATGGGGCAACTCCCCCCGGCTCCCCCACGGTTACGGGGTGCGGACGGAACCAGCGGCGATGAAGCAGAGGAAGCGCAAGGGAAGGGAGAGGGGAGCGCGCCAAGGGGCGGGGCGCGCCAGGGGGCGGGGCGCGCCGGGGGCGGGGCGCCCTGGGATTGGCGGGCGGTGAGGCGCGGCGAGGAGGGGCGCGCTCTGATTGGTGCTTCTCGCCGCGACAGGGGCGGGGCCGCTCGGTTCTCGCGGGAACCGGGTGCCAGCGCGCCAAATTCCACCCGCGGCGCCGGGGATGCGGCGGCGGGGCGGCGCGGGGCGTGCGGAGCCGGGCGGCGGTGGCGGTGACCCCGATCCCGAGGGGGCGAGGTGAGGGCGGTCGGCGGGGGTGTGGGGCGCTAGTCTGGGGACAGCGGCTGACGGCGGTGCGTCTCGCAGGGACGATGGCCCCGCGCTGTCCGCCCTCAAGCGCCTGGAGCGGTCGCAGCGCACGGACCGGCTGGACGCGCTGTTCGGCTTCGAGCGGCCCGCGGAGCCCGGCGAGCGGACGGGCTGGCTCATCAACATGCATCCGGTAAAGGGCTAGCGGGACGGTGATCAGCCAACCAGCCCTGGGTTGGGGGTGGAGGGTCCCGGGAGGCCCCGGGGGGTGCCCACGGAGAGGCGCCCGTGGGCCCAGGATCGCCCCATTAAGGGTGCGTTGCCCGTGTGCAGACAGAGGTGCTGGACGAGGACCGGCGGCCGGTGAGCGCTGTGGACTACTACTTTGTCCAGGAGGATGGGAGCCGCTTCAAGGTGGGTCCGTGCCCAGGTGCCGGTGGGTTCGGTGCATGGGCTCCCTGCTGCCCCCGGGTGCCTACTGGCAGCGGGGAAACACGGCTGTCACCTGTGTGCTCTCTCCTAGGTGGCTTTGCCCTACAGACCCTACTTCTACATCGCCACCCAGCAGGTGAGAACAGGCGCAGAGCTGCACTCTCTGAGCCCCTCGGGTGGCGCAGGTCCCCAGGATGCAGGACCCTGGAGAAATGCAGGGGCTCGTGGGCACCCTTGTTTGGGATGAAATGCGGTGACAGTGCTTCTGTCCATGGTTTCCTTCGGGTGCTTGGAGAAGAGCTGGGGTGGGAAGTGGCCATTGGCCATGTTGGGGCTCTTCCAGGCTTCTTCATCGTGGTGAGGAGCTATCCCCAACACTGCCCATTTTGTATGCTCCCCTATTCTCAAATTATTTCCCACAGCCTGGGCACTGGTGACCATCTGCTCTCAACCCCCTTTTCATCTGCAGTACAGAAATTCACCTTGTGAGCTGCAAACCTGGGCCAAGTCTGACCTCTCTGTCAGCTGGCAGACAAAACCTCCCTATTGGAAGGGACTAGTTTAGGGGCCAGCCCCTGTCCTTACCTGGTACCAGCACCCAGAACCACTTTTGAGGCCGTCTTCTCTGGTAGGGCAGTGCCTGGCTGCAGTGCTCAGTTGCAATTCCTCCACAGGGCTGTGAGCGAGAAGTGTCCTCCTTCCTTTCTAAGAAGTTCCAAGGGAAAATTGCAAAGCTGGAAACCGTCCCCAAAGAAGACTTGGATCTGGTCTGTATTCCTCTGCCCACTGTACTGTTGAGTAACACTTTTTTCTGACTCTGTCTAGCTCTGCCGAATATAAGTAAAATAGAAAACTGTCCTGGTGGAAGGAATCTTCAAAGATCATCTAGTCCAACTGCCTGACCTCTTCAAGGCTAACCAAAACCTAAAGGGTGTTACTGGGGGCATTGCCCAAATGCTTCTTGAACGCTGACAGGCCTAGGGCATCAACCACAGCTCTTGAGTGCAAAAGGGAAACTGCATGCTTGACCTCAATTTCTGCATGTCAGAAATGGATTACTTATTGTTTCTTGCTTGCTGATAATAATTAATATGCTTTCCCATGAGGACGTTATCTTTTTCACAGCATGTTCTAGATGTTTCTTGAATTACAGCATGATTGCAGGGTGGGAGAATCCTGGGGGGCTGGGTAGGAGAACTGCTGCTCTTTGAGCAGCTCTTCCTGGCTGCCCCGGTGCGCCTTGAGGCGCAGGGGCTGGCCAGGTTCTTGGTGCAAAGCACAGCTCCCTGTCTCCAATGCTGTCGAGCAGATTTCCTCGCTCTTCGGTACCTCTTTTGCCAGTTCTTCCACCTGTATCAACATAGTTTCCCTTCCCCACCATTGCTTTTTACAGCCATCTTCCCCTGTCCCTCAGTACTCTTTCCACCCTTACGCTCTCATCACTTTGCAGCCAAATCACTTGGTGGGGCTGAAGCGGAACTACATCAAGCTGTCCTTCAACACAGTGGATGACTTGGTGAAGGTGCGAAAAGAGATTTCTCCTGCTGTAAGGAAAAACAGAGAGCGAGACCAGGCGAACGATGTCTATACGTCCATGCTGTCAAGGTGAGAGTTTCTAGGACAGCTGATCCCTGGTATTAAGTTTCCCTTGGATGTTTCTTAGCTCTCGTTTAGACAGGGATTTTCCTGCCTGGGAACTAAATTTCATGTGTGCCACTGTCACCGCTCTCCAAGATAATTCTTGCAGCTCAGTGACAGAGACATGATGCACCTCAAGAGGGCCTCAAAGCCTCTTTGTGATGTCTTGAACAATTACCTCTGCCTGTAAAATAGATTCACTGATCCTTGAAAAAGATTGCCCACTGCCTCCCAGATCGCTGAGAATATCCTTATTACTGGTTGTGAGTAAAGAGGGGGAAAACAAACAAACAAACAAACACCTTTTTCTATTAGAATGACAAGCTGGACACTTGTTCACAAAACTGGAAACACAGTGTAAAACACACTTAAAGTCTACCAATGCAAGTGAAAAATTCAGCCTTCTCTTTGGTTTCCCGTCCCTGAAGTCTGCTTTCAATTGAAACATATCTGAGGAAGAAGAGTCAAGGGAAATGAGCATTTTCTGCTCACCTGAAAGGTGTACTTCTGCTATGCAAAGTTATTCCTGGGTTGCCCCATTATCCTTAGAGTTGTTACCCTACTTTACAAATCCAGCTCTGTAGAACGTATTCATTATACAGGCATCCGTGGTTTTTTGGCTGTACCTCTCCATAGATGTAGCACACATGTATGACCAAAGGTGAATTGAAGATGGGGAGTTGGTGGGATGCTGCAGCACTGCCTCATGCTGTCAGTCCTGAGAACCATCTTTCCACAGTTTTTCTACTAAGGGGGAGTGCTTCTCATCCTATTTACCATCTACTGCTCTTGGGATGTTGCTGCTGTCCCTTACATTGACAATGCTGCTATGTCTGAGGTGTGCATCAACCTACTTACACACGGTGGCTGCTTTCCTCTGCTCCCTGCAGCGCTCTGGCTGGAGGCAGCCTGACCACAGAGGAGGAAGGCACCTCAAAAAAGGTTGCCAACCAAATGGACAACATTGTGGATATGCGGGAGTATGATGTACCGTACCATGTTCGCCTCTCCATTGACTTGAAGATCCATGTGGTAAGGAATAGAGAAGTCGGAAAAGCTTTGTTTTCTTGCTGCTGTGCTCCTGAAGTGCAGGCGTGATAGGAATTTTCTCCCTCTCTCTTCAGGACCTTTACAAAGGTGTCCTTGACCATCAGTTAACGTGTAAAGTTTGGTCCTGGGCTTTTTTCTCAGTTAATGACACGCAGAAAAGTTAAATGATCGATGTACGCCCACAGTTTGTGGCTCTCTTCCGAAGCATACTTAATTTGTGGAGTGCTGTTCATGGTATACAAACAGAAGCATTGCTAGGAGCCAGCCTTGCAGTAACGCACTGCTGACCCTTCTCTGTCGCTAGGCTCACTGGTACAACGTGCGATACCGGGGCAGCACCCTCCCTCCAGAGATCACCCGCCGAGATGACCTCGTGGAGCGACCCGTAAGCATTTGTCAGGCAGGCTGCAGTTGGTCCCTGTACACAGCTTGCTTTTCTCTTAGAAGCTGGCTCACAGCAGTAACTTCCAATATGCATCTGGTGTTACCCCCACAGCATCGCTGGGGCAAGTTTTGTCTATGGGCTTGGGTAGTGATATTACTTTGGGTTGACAAAGCAGTAAAATGATTACTGGGGGGGTCTGGCTTACTTGCTGCCCCACCAGTAGGCCTAGCAAGCCTGATGAGAATCACTTCTATCTTCAAATCAGCTTTAAAATGTTTTAATGTGTTTGGTCTTGCTCAGGATCCTGTTGTTCTTGCCTTTGACATTGAAACTACCAAACTCCCCTTGAAGTTTCCTGATGCAGAGACAGACCAGATCATGATGGTCTCCTACATGATCGATGGGCAGGTAATGGAACAACAGTTGCCTTTATGTTTCAGCAGCAGAGCTGGGGAGCAGGCCAGTGTTTCACTTCCGACCAGGCTTGCTTTGCTGCTGGCTGTTTGGTGGTTAGCCAGTGGATCTGGATATGAAATTAATGTCTGAATGATACATGAGAATTTAGTTTTGTGCTTCACGGACCCCAGCTCAGGCTGATGGTTCTCCTCAAGGGAATTTGGAGAGCACAGAAGACGTTTCTGCTGCCCTGTGTTGTCTGCCTGTGGCTTCCTTTGCTGATGTGCAGCTGTGGGTCAGGAGCTGATTCCCGAACAGTTGCTCCTACCTGACAAAAGCTCTGACTGTCCAAGCATGTGGGGTTTATCCCCAGCAAGAGAAAGATGTTTCATCGTCTGGACAGCATGTTCTGTTTGCCTGCAAACCTGCCTCTGGTGCACAAGGAAAGTGAGTCCTCCTAACTGATTCTTTGCCCCCTAGGGCTACCTGATCACAAACAGGGAGATTGTCTCTGAGGATATTGAAGACTTTGAGTTCACTCCCAAGCCAGAGTATGAGGGACCATTTTGTGTCTTTAACGAACCAGATGAAGTAAGTAATTTCTACCTGGTAGATACATGCTGCTTCTTGCATGCTTGGTTCTCTTGTTGGCCAAAGATAACGTATCGCTCAGTATCCTGCCTCACTGGGAAATTTGGTGGGCCCTGTAGGTTTCAGTCATGCTTCATTTCTTGGTAATAACAGCAAGACAGATCAGGTTCTGGCTAGGTGGGGAGGACAGCAGAAGGGTAATACAGTAACCTGTATTATACCCAGTGGCTCTCTGTGAAGGAAGTGATTTCATGTTTTTCTCCTTCTGTTTCTAGGCTCATTTAATCCAGAGGTGGTTTGAACATGTCCAGGAGACCAAACCTACTATCATTGTCACATACAATGGAGACTTCTTTGACTGGTAAGATCAGGAACGAAAACTAACCTGGTTTCTACTGGGAGAGTGTGACCTGAGCTGTGGGTCAGAGTCAGGTACCAGCCTCAATATCTTTCCCCTTCTGTAGCTCACGAAGGGGCTGTGTGTGATTTGCTGTATATGATCCATGCTGATTATCCAGCTAGTGTGAATCCTGTGTTCGGTAGCGTTGAAGTATGAACTTCTGTAGAGTCCCATTCACTCGGTCAGGGGATCGCTGAGCTAATTCTAAATCACTGTCAGTTTGGCAGTGGTTGTATATTGATGAGCCTAGTGTTTGAAAGTGGAGAACTGGAAAGGGGGGTTCAAAATAAAAGAGGAATAACAGGGAGGAGCACTGACGAGCCTTTGGGAAGCAAGAGAAGATAGGTCATAGAGCTTTGCCTTCTGGTGAGCCGTATAAGCAATTAGCTTTGCCTCTTCGTTCATCGTGTAATTCTGCCCTAAAGGAAGCTTTCACTGAGTCCAGATATGGGCTTCATCTCAAACGGTTGGTGGAGATGAAGGAAAATGGCTATTGTTTCTTCTCTTCCATACTGCCTCTTTCCTCAGGCCCTTTGTGGAAGCAAGAGCAGCAGCTCATGGAATTAATATGTATGAGGAAATTGGATTTCAGAAGGACAGCCAGGGAGAGTACAAAGCATCACAGTGCATCCACATGGACTGTCTAAGGTATCATATGCTACCACATAACTGCATCTTAGATTTATATCAAATAGGTTATAAAGCTTTATAAATAGATAATAAATTATAGACTTTAAATCTTTCTATTTTAAGATTTTATAAATCTTAGATTTATATAAAATGCCTAAAGTTAATGTATTTTAACACTGTACTCCTGTCTCTTTGAGGCTTGCACTTATCCTACCTCACTAGATTGGCATAGTAGTCTGTTTCTGTGCCCTGATGCTCCCCTTGGCACACTCTTCACTACAGAAGCTGTGAAGTCTTCACCATGCTAGCCTGAAGGGTTAATTCTGTTCATGCAGTCTGTTGCTGGTTTACACTAGGTGTCTGAGATCTGACTTGACCAGCGGATAAAGAGCAGGATGAGATTCATGTAGTTAAATCATTGAGATATGAAGTGGGAATGCTGTAAATCTGAGCAATGGCAATGTTTGCATAGTGGGCTTGTCCTGGTCAGGATTTCAGTGCATTAGGAGAAATGCAGAATGTGCAGCCTCTTATTCCACCGCTCTTGGATCCTTTGCTCTCAACTGTCCTTGTTCTGTCTGAAGTCAAGCTCATGTTTGCATGCCTGAGCCAGGTAAGGGCTGGCTTCTGTGCACAGGCTGGCATTTTCATTGCTCTGTCCAGGTGGGTGAAGAGAGACAGTTACCTCCCAGTGGGAAGTCACAACCTGAAAGCAGCAGCTAAAGCAAAGCTGGGCTATGATCCAGTGGAGCTGGACCCTGAAGAGATGTGCCGGATGGCTACAGAGGAGCCTCAGGTATTCCCACCCTGTGCTGTATCTCCTCTGAGCAATTGGAAAACAATCCATGGAAGTCTACAGCACCTGCATTATCACTGAATCTTAAAGTATTACAGAATGTCTCTGCTTAATGCAGTGATTTTTGAGAAATTAACTCAATCTGTTTCTCCAAATTTTAGATACCTGTGAAGCACTTGAGCTTGGGTGGGGGGAAAGACGGGATTTCTTTGAAGGGTTTCTAACAGTGGTATTGCACTGTATGCTATTTACATCAGTGCAAAGTATCAGATACCACCTAAATTAGGAACATCGTGACTTTCTGGAGGGACATAAAACAGGCTTACTGCTCAAGGTCGTTGCAGCAGAGCAGGTTATGGACAAAGGCATCGGATATAGTTGGCATGTAGTTGGACGAGATGATCTTGAGGGTCTTTTCCAACTTGTAACTTCCAATTCTGTGACTTCTGCTGAAGCCCTCAAGGGTTCAAGCCCATCTTTGCAGGCCTGGAGTAGCCTCCTGACTGCAGCATCTGTGCAGATACATGCAATTAGCTCATCTTCACTATTTTTTTAATTCAAAACTGGCACGTAGCTATGCAATTAGAGCTATAGCAGGATGTCCTTCAACGCCAACAGAAAATTATTTACATCCTAGGATATGTAGAAATATGCCTTTCCCTTCTGCCTGATGATATGGGCATGTACAGCAGGAAACAGTGAAAGCTTGTTTTCACTGAGTTGCTGTATCACATATGATAGGGACTAATTTGGCTCTCATCCTTCCCCGACAGACCCTGGCCACTTATTCAGTGTCCGACGCAGTTGCTACCTATTACATGTATATGAAGTATGTGCATCCTTTCATTTTTGCATTGTGTACCATCATTCCCATGGAGCCTGATGAGGTGAGTGCACTCCTGACATGACAAAGAGCTGCATCTCCCACAACACAGCGATGCACTGACAAAAGGACAGATTCCTACTGCCCGGGTCCCTTCCCATCCATGACAGTAAAGGAGGGAGAGGGGACCTGGAGGCTACTCCATTTTCTTCCACGGTCCTTGGGCATTTCGAGGGCCCGTGAACTGGTGGTGCCCAGATTCAGCTGATTTTTACTTGGGACTGTATCCATGAAAAGCTGGATCTCCTGATCACTATTCTGTCCTTGGCTTTAGGGAGGATCATAGACAGGAAGCTGTCTATGCTGTACACATATAAAACGTCCCTTTGTCCTCACACTGGTGTATTTTATAAAGGCTCCAGGTGGTGGAGTAGGGTCAGAAGACAGACGACAACAGCAGACATTCGGATGTCTTTATGCTGTGACTATACATAGACTGCTATGAGCTCCAACCCTGGCAGTGCATCAGCCATTGCTGTCCTCCTATAAAGTATTCCTGCATAGCCAAAGCAAAGGAGTTTTGCTTTTTCCCCTGCTCTGATCATCCCGGCCTTGCGCTGCAGTCCTGCTTGCTGCATGGTGTAATCACAAGTTCGTCACCGGCTGAAATATTTCAGTTCACTGATATGGCAGCAGGGCTGGCCTGGTACCACCAGCACTTCTTTTTGAGTCCAGGTTTGATGTTTCTCTCTTGCAGGTGTTACGGAAAGGTTCTGGGACGCTGTGTGAGGCACTGCTGATGGTTCAAGCCTATCATGCCAACATCATCTTCCCCAATAAGCAGGAGCAGGAATTTAACAAACTCACAGAGGATGGGCATGTGCTGGACTCGGAGACGTATGTAGGAGGCCACGTGGAAGCACTGGAATCGGGAGTTTTTCGCAGTGACATCCCCTGCCGCTTCAAAATGGTAAAGGGCCTTGCAACAATCTTCTGTCCCCTTGTGTGCTGAGCATGGTGGTCTGGAATAATCTCCACTGGTATTAACGTTCCCTGTCTCTTTTGCTGGGGTTGGGCAATACCTCCTGTATTCCAGGAGATCCTATATCTTGCTTGAACGCCTGAAGGTGCTTGGAGCTGAGCTGCAAAGGGATGGGAACTCTTTGTGGCTTCAAGCTGACCGTCTGCCTCATCACAGGGGGAGCCAGTGTTTGCAGCAAGAGAAAGGAGGGATTTTGTTTGGTTTCAAGCCAGTGCTCCTTGGAGAGATGTCCCTGTCTTCCTGTGCCCTTGGGATTCTGTCTTCCCTCTGTCCTCCTGTCTCCCAAAGCAATTTTTTGAACCCTTGCTTGGACCTCTTTCACCTGGTTAAAGCTGCTATGTTATCTCTGTCACTTCCCCCTCTGAGATGCATGCTTTGTGCTCATGGACCAGGTTTTTAGAGGCAGTTCCACTCTGCTATGTGGTGTACCACACTTCGCTGTACACTTCAGTGGCTCTAATCTAATAAATGATCCCAGAGGAACATGCACCACAAGTATAAGAGGATCCTTCCTGTTCAGTCATCTCTCTCTCATGAGAGATGTCCTGGAAGCAGTCTCAGTGCTGTTTCCGTGCCCCTGCAGAATCCTGCTGCCTTTGACTTCTTGGTGCAGCATGTGGAGAAGACACTCCGGCATGCTATTGAGGAGGAGGAGGGTTTGCCGTTGGATCAAGTCACCAACTTCCAGGAGGTAAGTTGTTCAAGCCCTGACCTGCAGGGCATGTCTGGGCTTTCTGGGGCAAGCTGTGCTGTGAGGCTGGAGCTGCAGCGAGCCCGTGTCCTGTGTGCATAGGTCAGTGTGGTGTAACGGGTGTCTCCAGCTCTCGGTTCTGCTCTGTGTACGTCCGTGACTTATTTCATGTTTCAGTAGGGAATATAGGCATAGGCTGGGGGCAAGGCTGTGACTTTTCCTTATCCTGAAAGTATCTGGTGAGAGGTTTCACAGTTAAAGTTCCTGTTTTGAAATCACTTTATACTCTGTGGAGAGAGACAAAGAAATCTTATCTACAACCACCTCCAAGGTAGATGATGGTCATGGATGTTCTAAGCAGCCACCTCTTCCAGCCACTCCAGCCCAGGATTCTCCTCCCCAGCTGCTGGAACCTAGACAGGCCATCCAGGGTCTCTTGCCCCAGTTGCACCATTTGACTGCTACTTTCCCATTTGCAGGTTCAACCACTAGCAGAGCTGAGCAGAGATCTGAGAGCATTTAGTGAGCAGATAGGACAGTCTATGGCAATCAGGCCCAGAACTCAGCTAAGGGCACTGACTGGCTGTTTTACTCACAACCAGCCCCTGCTATGCCCTTTTCTGTCTATTCCCTGACTTGGTTCCTTCCCAGACCCATCCTGTAAACATTCATTCACAAGTTTCATGTAGTCCCACAGGCTGCTCCTTAAATATCTCAAATCTTCATGTTTCTTAAAGGTCCTTGGTCCTTGATCGGTCCTTGATAACCCCTAGGAGCAGATGCTCTCCACTTCCACACCTTTGCTGATAAAGCCTGCCATGGAGGTCCAAAACAAAACCTTACATGACAGAGGAGTTCTGCTGCTGCTCTCCCTAATGCTTCTCCTTTGGTCCTTTAAATACTTCTCCATCTCCCAGAGTCAGTGCCATGTGTAGAAAGTCCTTATTCAGCTTGTATTTGGCTCTTTACCTCCCTAGCAGAGTTTCACTTCTTTGTCTCCCCACAGGTTTGTGATGAAATCAAAGTCAAACTGAATTCCCTGAAGGATGTCCCTAACAGAATTGAGTGTCCCCTTATCTACCATTTAGACGTGGGGGCCATGTACCCCAACATCATTCTGACCAACAGATTGCAGGTGGGTAACATCAGGAAAGTCTCTCCTATTTTGTCTTCCAGAAGATCTCTGAAGTCCCTCTGATTTGATCCCCTTAACAGCAGATCCCATCTCTGCTCAAGTCAGGGGCATCAAGTAAGGGTGGGTCTAAAATTGAGTCAAACTGCCATGGATGTCGGGTCTGCAGAGCAGAAAGGGCTGTCAGAGGTAGAGTTAAAGGTTCAGGTAGGACTCTTCCAAACAAACAAAGGAAACACCTCTTGTTTTTTGCTGTAACTTGTGTTCCTGTTCTCTGAGAAGCAGAACCTACAGTATATCATCTCTTTGCTCATATATATGCTCTTTTGCCACCCAACACCTGTTCAGTTTTGACATGAATCATGGTTTAAAAGCAGAGCTGTGTCCTCTAACATCTGCATGTCTCTTACTTGTGTCCAGCCCTCAGCAATAGTAGATGAGGCCACATGTGCTGCCTGTGACTTCAACAAGCCGGGTGCCAACTGTCAGCGCCGGATGACGTGGCAGTGGAGAGGAGAATTCAGTAAGCACAAAAAGGACCTTGCTATCCAACTCGGTGAGGCTGAGACTAGTTCCTGCTTCTCCCCTGGAAAACTCATAGTTGCCTTCCTTTGCAGTGCCTGCCAGCCGCAGTGAGTATCACCGCATCCAGCAGCAGCTGGAATCTGAGAAGTTCCCTCCCCTGTACCCCGATGGAGCGCCCCGGGCCTTCCACGAGCTCTCCCGTGAAGAACAGGCCAAGTATGAGAAGAAGCGACTGGCAGGTAGAAGTCAATGTCATGATCCGGAGTAGTGTTTTGCAACCTAAACTGTAAATGGTGTGCATCAGTAATTGCTGCTTTGGGGTTAGTTTGCTCGTGCTGGATCAGACCGAGTCTGGTCTCAAACTACGCAGTGAAAATTCTTCTCCAGGATCCCAGCCTGTAGTGCCTTCACACCTCCCAGAGAGAGGACAGGCACCCCTACCTCTGTTGGGTTTTCTCTTTCTGTCTGCTGAGAGCCATGGATTAGAGTTCAAACATGAGTGACTCAGTTCTGAAGGGTACTAATTAAAGACCTTCATAATTAGTGAAACGGAAACATCACTATTCCTGCACCTAGAGTGATGAAGCATCCAGGTAGGTGGGGACTGTGAGCAGAGCCTGGTTTGTGGATGGGCCGTATGGATGTGCAAGCATCAGGATGACTATTTCCCCACCTTCCCTGTGTCTCAGTAAAGAGATGCTGTTTCTCTCCACACTGCTGTCTTCCTTCTCCTCCCTTTGTAGTAGGACTGTCTGCTCACACATGCCTGATGGTTATTTGTACTGAAAGAACCTTTCCTGGACCGCTCTGCTGTGGATCTGCTGGGACTGCCCTGGTGCAGCTCTGTCCATCCTCTCTGTCCATAGTGGGGCACTGACCCCTGAGAAGCTCCTTCTGTTTATTTCCTTAACTAGATTATTGCCGGAAGGCCTACAAGAAGATCCACGTCACCAAGGTGGAGGAGCGGGTCACCACCATCTGCCAGCGAGAGAATTCTTTCTATGTGGACACTGTGCGAGCTTTCAGGGACCGTCGCTATGAGTTCAAGGGGCTGCACAAGGTATCGGGCTTGAATTCTGGTTTTGTTTGTCTCCCGGAGGACAGGGAGTTTTCATCTCTCACCTGGAGCCCTAAAGGATGGCGTTGTTCGGCCTTTGTATTCAGTAGGGAAACGATGGATTTCCTGGCAGTAGTTACAACCTCTGTGTCAGGAAACAAATCCTGACACAGAGAATAAAGATTGCCAGTTTTACTGGATTTAGCAAATGCATAGTTCAACAGTTCTGTCTGGCCTGTGTTCGGTTTCAGGCATTCTTCTTAAGGTGGAAATGGGATAGACTGAGTGCAAAATCTAGACCTCAGGTCGAGAAAGAAGGAGAGAAGCACATTCCCATTCTCGGCTTTTTTGGAGCCTGTGATAGAGGAGACCGGGGCACGTTATTGTTAAATTATGTTGAAGGAAATGACAGGGCCCTGGGACTCTACCTATGAAAGAATTAATTCATCAAGGAGCCATTTGCTCTGTGGTTTCTCTTTGATGCTTCCTCTGCCATGAATCACGGAGCTTGATGAGAGGTTTATTCCACACAAGGGGTTCCGCTGTTAAACCAGATGCTATCTGTTGCTGCAGGCAACGTATTCAGGTCTTGCCCACACAACACGTGGTGCAGCACAATTGGTGCAGGAAGGCAGCTCTGCGGGTGCTGCTTGACTTCTGATAATAGCTGTCAGTTGAGGCGAGAGTTGTGAGCCTCTCCCACCAAGTGGCATACAGCCTATGGCCAACTCCTCCTCAGATGCAGATGGAAAAGGAGTATTTAGTTAATGCTAGTGTTCCCGCTGTTCTTTAGCAGTGGTACTGGTCCAGAGCTCTAATGCGATAGTGGGACCTGGGAGGAACCAGCCTGCGTACTGTTAATGCCAGGAGTGACGTGTGGGACTGCTCTGACCCTGCCTGTCGCTCCCAGGTCTGGAAGAAGAAGCTGTCTGCAGCCGTGGAGATGGGAGACGCCTCTGAAGTGAAACGCTGCAAGAACATGGAGATCCTCTATGATTCTCTGCAGCTGGCACACAAGTGCATCCTCAATTCTTTCTACGGCTATGTCATGCGGAAAGGGTGAGTCTCGCCTGTGGTTGTTGCTGGAGTCCTCCAGAGAGGATCCTTGAAAGCCAGGATTATTTTAGGAAGGCTGTCACTTGCTTCACCTGCTTCTAAAGCACAAGGTGATGATGGGTGGTCCCTGAAACACTTTTTCCTCTTGCTTCTGTTAATGACGTCTAATCTTTGAGACCTATCCCAGAGAAGACCCTTTGGCTTTGAGCAACAAGTGTTGGTAATCTTGTTTATTAGTGCTTTTTCAGCTTTTCTGATCATGAAAATAGGAAGGGCAGCAATCTACCAAGGCCCAGTATTGCTGCGTTTCTTGTGCTTCTTTCTCTGCACATCCTCCTGACCTTTCCCACAGGTGGGTTTCAGGTAGCACTGCATGCTCATCACTTAAACTCCTTTGTTCACAGAGCTCGCTGGTACTCCATGGAAATGGCTGGGATTGTCTGCTTCACCGGAGCAAACATTATCACACAGGCCAGGGAACTGATCGAGCAGATTGGGTGAGTATGTGCTGAGTTGGGAAAGGAAGGTGGTTCTCCATGTGGTGTGAGAAAATGGGTAAGAGCAGGATTAGGCTATGTGGAGTAGAGGACTAGTGGGACAGTTGTTGGAGCACATTAGTTGCTGAAAGATGAGGTGCTTAGTGTTGCAGACTGGGATTGCTGACACTGCTGTGGTTTGTTGCACTACAAGGGCTCCCTTTGCAGAATGGACTGGGAAGTGGATGCAATAGGCTGCGTCCCCTGTGCAGGCAGAAGCAGAACAGTTCTTTGGCTTATTATTCACTCTCCCGGGTGATCTTTATTCCTTAGGAGACCTCTGGAACTGGATACAGATGGGATTTGGTGTGTCCTTCCTAACAGCTTCCCAGAAAATTTTGTCATCAAGTCAACCAATGCCAAGAAGCCAAAGGTGACCATCTCCTACCCAGGTGCTATGCTGAACATCTTGGTGAAGGTGAGTCTTGCACACATCTAGGCCAGCTCTGCAGTCTGGGGAAAAAAATGGGGGACTGATAAGGAGAGAAAGTATTTTGCTTTTCTTTTGGCCTGTGAGACAGCTGGACTGTTCTTGCAAGCAGAGTTGGCAATAGAGGCAGTGGAGTATGCCTCTGTAATTCTGGAGTTTGGCCCAGCATGGAGAAGGGGCTCTATTTTGTCTCCACTCCCTGCGTAACAAGCAAATGTTGAGGCTGGTAGCTTTGCTTGCTACACAGATGTTCTCTGATATGGACAGCATAAGTGAAGGGAGAGGCTCCGATATCCCTGCAGCTGAGAGGGTGGTGTACAAGAGGCTAGGGTTGATGTGCACTCATCTGTCATAAAATTGTAGAATGGTTTGGATTGGAAGAGACCTTAAAGATCACCTAGTTCCAGCCTTTAGGTATTGGAAGGCCTCTATAAGGTCTCCCTGGAGCCTCCTCTTCTGCAGGCTAAATAATCCCAGCTCTCTCAGCCTTTCTTCGTAGCAGAGATGCTCCAACCCTGTGAAGCAGGCTGCCAGTAGCAGTGGGAGTCCAGAATATTGCAAGGTTAAAAAACCCTCCTCAAGCTTCTGTGTCTGTAAGACAATAGAAACAACTTAGAGGGTCTAAAGAATTTTTCTTCTCAGCAGCCAGGTCAGATGCTGTGATTTTTGGGGCCTGCCTGCTAACTTGTACTTTGTAGAGAGATGCTCAATGATCCCTTCAGATAGGATGTGCCTGAAGGGCATCTCTTGATGTAACCAGCCCAGCTGCTGAGTGATGCTTTCTCTTGGGGCTGTGCCTACAGGAAGGCTTCACAAATGATCAGTACCAGGAACTGGAGGACCCAGCCTCTCTCACCTATGTCACACGCTCAGAGAACAGCATCTTCTTTGAAGTGGATGGACCATACCTGGCCATGATCCTCCCAGCTTCCAAGGAGGAGGGCAAGAAGCTGAAGAAAAGGTAAGACTTCAAGTCTTGAAACACTGTTATGTCCCCGTGGTTGTTGCCTCTGAGCTGGCAGCATGTTTCATTTGCTTGCTTGAAATGGCAAGCTCTATATGTCAGATCCATCTTTGAATCCAGTTATGTACTTGCCTCCATTAACATGCTATGGCAATAAATTTTAGAAAATAATAGTAAAACAATATTTCTCCAGCTTGCTGACCCAACATAGTCTCCTTGTTTAGCTATAAGGTGTACAGAGAACTTTGACTTTCCTTCTGAGGAGTTTTGATATTGCTTATACTCTACCTAACCTCTTTTAAACTCGCTAGTTCTGGTCTTTCTGTCTGTCAGGAGTTCCACTGACCATTTTCCATGAGGTTTTCCCTTTGTTTTCTATTTGGAGAAAGGAATAGGTCTTGCTGTTATCACGTTATAGGGAAACAGTTGTGGTCAAATTTTACTGATTTTTTTTTTTTTCCCCACAGCATCCTAAACCATAATACCAGCAGTCACTAGCTACAGGGGTGCCCGTAGACCTGGGTCTGAATTCAAAAAATGCCATTGCCATCCTCCAGTCCCCTCTGTCCTTAAAACGCTCCGTTTGTTTGTGCTTTTTGCCCCTGTCAGACAAGTTTTAGCATTTGCATCTAGCACCTCCTGTCAGTGCCTTCCCTTGAGAAGCAAGTCCATGCCACAGAAGTCAAGCTGAGGAGGAGCTCTGAATGGATGCTGTGCACAGGACAGCTCATGTGCATCTTATCTCAGGGACCCTTGATTTCCTGTAGTTTCAGGATGTTGGCAAGTGCACTTATTCCTCAGTCATGCTCAAACAGAAATAGTCTGGAGGTGGCTGGCAGGCCCCGTCATCAGTGTGGGAAGAGAAGGGTGCACTTATAGGAACTGGCTCAGGTGTGAGGAGGGCTGGCAAAGTGGCATAGACTTGAGTATCATCTCTCTTCTCTTAGCTGAGCTTCCTGTAACGTTTATCTTGAGACCTATGTACAAATAATAGGCAGGGGAAAAGCAAAAATAGGGTAATGTGTTCTTACAGTCACATCACTGGCTATATCCAGTTTCCTCTGAATTTTTCTGCCAGCAGCCCCTCTTCTTTTTTCTAAGCTTACAAACTTTTTTTCTTTTTCTCTAAAGCTCTTCTCCTCCACTTCCCCATCCATCTTATCCTTTCTCTCACCTCATGGCCTTTTCTTGTGTGCAGTTAAATGTTTTCCTAGTTGGTATTAATGAGCTGGGGCAGGAGCTGATGTGCTTTTGTAGGCCAAGCTGAAGCGATTTGTAGAGCTACCATAAATTCTCCGAGATCATCCTAGTACCGAGCACCACAGCTTAGCTTAACTTGCCTGATGGCTGCCCGGTGTGGCACTCCTGGGAGAAGGGCCCTGGCAGGAGGGGAGCAATCAGGGTCCTGGGAACCACATCCCAAGGCCGAAGGGCAGGTTTGGCACAGGCCGTGTGTCCTAGGTACGCGGTGTTCAACGAGGATGGGTCCCTGGCTGAGCTGAAGGGATTTGAGGTGAAGCGACGAGGCGAGCTGCAGCTTGTGAAGATCTTCCAGTCCTCTGTGTTTGAGGCCTTTCTGAAAGGCACCACCCTGGAGGAGGTCTACGCTTCTGTGGCCAAGGTGGCTGATTACTGGCTAGACGTGCTGTACAGCAAGGTAGGCATTCCTTCGCAGGCTGTCTGCCCCTTGTGCATCTGTGCTGGGGAAAAAAAAAGGTGTAAAAGCTGATTGGACCCTGTGGGAGGGTGGACTTTGTTTGCAGGGAGGTGGTGGACCGTTGTGCCTCTGGTCATTTCTATCTTATTTCTGCTGCCTTGGCTCTCTAGGGCTACAGTTCAGTGTCTTTTAGCGCAATGGCTCTTCTAGCTCTTCTTTTCTAGCAGTTACTGGGGGGTAAGTGTTGTGCTTCTCCAGTCCTCTCTTTCATGGAGCTGGTCTGGCGGCCCTCATCCCCTAAGGATGTTATCTGAGGGCATTTGCTGAGGCAGAGAACGACAGAGCCGCTTGCCTGCAGTGTTTTATGAGAAGCATGGAGAGCTATGAAGAAAACGGTGAGAGCAGAGAAAACACAAGAGAATGTAGCCTCAGATACTGGGGTGCAGGACAGACTGCGAGCTCAGCTGGGGAGTTCCTTGGGACCACGCTCAATTTTTGCAGTGGCCTGGTACCACAAATTCTTGGTGAGCCGAACTCTGCAGCATGAGGCACACAATTCAGAGCGGTGCTACCATGGCCCAGCCACAGGACAAACTCCGATAAAAGCCTTAAACCCATGCCAGACATATTTAATGGATCACATTGACAACTGGAACAGAGGGCAATTTCCAAAGTAATTATGAAGAGAGCCACATCAGCTGCATATGGGCGTTCCCTGTAGCTAACAGCAGCAAAATTCGATCATTTAGTTCTTGCTAGCTTTTTTGTGTCCCCCACCTCCCCTTTTCAGGCTGCCAACATGCCTGATTCAGAGCTGTTTGAGCTGATCTCGGAGAACCGTTCCATGTCGCGCAAGCTGGAGGACTACGGGGAGCAGAAATCCACCTCCATCAGCACTGCCAAGCGCCTGGCAGAATTCCTGGGAGACCAGATGGTAAAGGATGCAGGGCTGAGCTGCCGGTTCATCATTTCCAAGAAACCAGAAGGGTCTCCAGTCACTGAGAGGTAAGCCTGTCTTGAGGGGAACAAGGCTTTTGATCGCTTGTGGGCAACTACAAGGGAAGGGCAGGGTAGCAGCACCTAAGTGAGTTGGTGCTGTGTGACCGCATGCTCGCCTGCCTGCTGGCTTTGACTGTGAGCAAGGCGAGCGATTTGTAATGCTGTGCAGCTGCTGTGCAGTGGGCTAGCAGGAGAGGAGGAGAATCCCTGAGGGTCTCTGCAGTATGGGAGAGGGGATCCTGTGCGGCCAGAACCTTTGTCCTGCTGGGTAGTAAGTGCTTCCCTACCTTTTCCAGGGCCATCCCCCTTGCCATCTTCCAAGCAGAGCCCACTGTACGGAAGCATTACCTCCGGAAATGGCTGAAGAGCCCCTCGCTGCAGGACTTCAACATTCGGGCGGTGAGTTGAGCACCTCTGCGGGGCAGCACGGCCTGTGGCTCTGTTACAACAGCTCCTCCCTTTGGAGGCACTGCATGGGCAGCAGCTGTTTGTGCTCACAGATTGCCATGGGAGGTCCCTAGGGAAATGTCTGATCCTGCATCTTACCAGCAAAACCTAAATTTGCACCCTTCTGCTGCTCTTCTCTCACTATCCACTGCTCTGCCCTGCTTGCAGATCCTGGACTGGGACTACTACATTGAGAGACTAGGCAGCACCATCCAGAAAATCATTACTATTCCTGCAGCTCTGCAGCAGGTACAGGAGTAGAGGGTTGCATGTCCGTGGTGGTGGGAGGGTGTGAGAACGGCATTGGTCAGGGAACTCTGTAATTTGGGGATGTTCCCCAGGTAAAGAACCCGGTGCCACGGGTCCGGCACCCTGACTGGCTGCATAAGAAACTCTTGGAGAAGAACGATGTGTACAAACAAAAAAAAATCAATGAACTCTTCACTTCTGAAGGCAAGAGACAGGTAATGAGGGTGAGGGAAGGATGCTGGCTGTGCTGAGCAAGTGTTTCTGCGCCCATGTCTTCCCGCTGCCTTTCCCTCTCAGGTCCTTGCCAACCAGCCCCAGGAGGGAACACCCAGCTCACAGATTGGTGACATAGAGGATTTTGGGGTTGCCAAGACCCTTCAGCCATCAGTTCCCATCGCAAATAAACGGAAGCGAGTCCCTATGGCAGAGGAAAGCCAACAGATGTCCCAGAGCCTGGAGCTCTCCCAGTCCTGGCGAGAGATCCTGGGCCCGCCTCCCCCCATGGGAACCACCAAGGTAGGCAAAGCAGGGGGGGCAGGAGCAGACCAGAAGACATCCTGGGGTTGTGTGCTTCTACCAGAGCAGCTTGGGTACCACCTGGAGCAATGGGTGGGTCTTCTGAAATCCTCTCTACTTCCATGGCTTAGGGCTACAGAAAGAAATAGAACTGGGAGAGGCCCCCTAACAGAGAAAATCGGGGCAGTCACAGCTTCCCAGCTATAGCAAGGACATGATCCAGCCTTGGCTGTGCACAGCTTGGAATTGCATGGCTAGGAAGCACAGAGTGGTTTCTGTGGCTCCTGTTCATGCATGCTGTCGATCCGCTTAGGAGCAGCACCTGGTGTGGCTGCGCTACCACAAGAAGAAATGGGAGCTGCAGGCTCGACAGCGGCAGGAGCGGCGGAAGAGGCGGCGTCTGGAGGACGGCAGGGTGGCCGCAGGCGGAGGAGTGGTCCGTGATGCCCTCTCCAAAGGGCTGAGCAGCTACCTGCGTAGG
Organism: Heteronetta atricapilla; assembly: GCA_011075105.1. NCBI lineage: Eukaryota > Metazoa > Chordata > Aves > Anseriformes > Anatidae > Heteronetta > Heteronetta atricapilla. The sequence continues at coordinate 4,241,720 of CM021745.1, read as the reverse complement.
ACAGCGCGGAGCATCCTGGACTTACCCTGGCAGATTGTGCAGGTACCAGGTGCCCACAGGCCCCCACTGCGTGCGTCTGCCCCAGGGAACAATTTGGGGCCCTAAGCCTTGCCTTTGCAGTAACTGCTATTTTATCTTTGCAAATGGTCATTCTTGGTGAATCCGGAAGGTGAGTGTGGATCCCCTCCAGTGGGGCAGCCCCAGGTCAGCCCATGTGGGGGATCTGGGCTGTGGTGCCTGGAAGCAGCCGATGTCAAATGGGGGAGGTGAAGTGGTGTCAGCTAGGCATGGCCTCAGCTGTTTGAGCCCTGCCCCTCGTCACACACTTCATCTTCCAGAAAGGCCTCGACTGGTTCAGAGCTGCAGGCAGCCTTTGCCTGACTGTAGCTGTGAGGTTGAGGTGGGACAGCTGATCCAGGACATCAGAATGGCTCGGCTAACATTGGGGCTCTGACTGAATTTGTTGGCCAATCTTAGCCTGTGGCTTGGAGAGACATGTTTGTCTGGATCCTTTCAGAGTCCTAGTGCAATGTACCCACTGTTCTTTGTGGCCACTGTCTGGCCATAGAGGTCCCAAAAGTGCTCCATAGCACATATATAAGAGCTAGTAATGTGTTGGATCTCCCCACTAATGCCATGTTGAACCCCCGTGTCCTGCAGATCGCTGAGACCAGCCAGCCAGGCCTGTTCAGGCTGTGGGCGGTGATCGGGAGTGACCTGCACTGCATCAAGCTGAGCATCCCCAGGGTGTTCTACGTCAACCAGCGCATTGCGAAACCAGAGGAGGGAGTAGTCTACAGGAAGGTTGGTACCTGATCCAGACCTGCTGCTTCTAGAAGGGAACACAGCCAGTTGCATTGAGATAAGGCACTTCACATCTGCTGCAAGCAGGTATTAGGAGCATCTGCTATGCAGGGCTTCACTGTCCTGCCCTGCTGATGTTCTTCATCCAGTCCCTTGTCCCTCTGCTAATCTTAACGTGCCCAAAAGCCAGATTGTCAGTTATGGGAATTCCTAATGTGCATGGGCATAATTCCTCCTGATTTTCTTGGGAGAGGAACACCAGGAGGTGGCTCAGCACGATCCTGGAGGTGCTCAGAGCCCAGTTCCTCACAGCCCTTAGGAATGTCCCAGCTCATGGGAGACACACCACTTGGTGCCAAGTGCCCACTAATGGTGCCCTTTTGCTTGGCAGGTAAACAGGATCCTGCCCCGCTCAAATTTGGTTTACAACCTGTATGAGTACTCTGTCCCTGAAGACATGTACCAAGAACACATCAACGAAATCAATGCTGACCTCTCCGCTCCAGACATCGAGGGAGTATATGAGACTCAGGTAACTCTTCCAGTGCTCGGTTTTCCTCCCTACTTTTTATGGAGTGTTGAGTGGTAGTTCCCTACTCTAAGTACCAGTGGCACAGGAGGATGCCTGGAAGTTAAAAATTCAACAACACGCTAACAGACCAAAAATTGAACCTCCACAGCAGAGTACTCTGGAATATACACGTGTCTGTATGATATGTGATATGACAAGAGGCAATAGGCACAAACTAAAACACAGGAAAAGTCATGTAAATGTGAGAAAAACTGTGTTCTGTGAGGGTAGTCAAGGTGGTTGTTTGGAGAGGATGCAGGGTTTCTGTCCTTGGAGTTATGAAGAAACCAACTGGACATGGTCCTGGGGAAGAGGGAAAAAAGAATCTTGATGTGCAAAAAACTGCATTGCAATTTTGAACATTGTCTCCAAAAATGTAGCAGGATTAACACAGGAGAACATCAGCTTGCTAAGGTCTGGAACCCTGGGAGGAGCTTCACAGAGGGATGTGGTTTCACAGTATCTCCGTTGGTACAGGTGCCACTGCTGTTCCGAGCCCTCATCCACCTGGGCTGCGTGTGCATGGTCAGCAGGCAGCTCGTCAGGCACCTGACAGGGCGAGAGGCTGAGACCTTTGACATTGAGCACCTGGAGATGCGCTCGCTGGCCCAGTTCACATACCTGGAGCCAGGTAAGGCACCTTGGGAGAGGAGCTCGTGGTGTGCCCAGGAGCAGACACCCGGCGGGTACTGCTGATGGTTGCTCTGTGTCCCTAGGAAGTATTCGCCATATCTACCTCTACCACAGCTCCCAGGGCTCCAAGGCTCTCTTTGGCCTCTTCATCCCCTCGCAGCGCAAAGCCGCTGTGTTTGTGCTGGACACGGTAAGAGGGGGCTTTAGAGGCTGGGGGAACCGTGGGGCTGGGGGAACCGTGGGGCTGGGGGAACC
>CM021745.1:4218920-4239447 GCA_011075105.1 Heteronetta atricapilla | reverse complement strand
GGGAACCGTGGGGCTGGGGGAACCGTGGGGCTGGGGGAACCGTGGGGGTCAGGCAGCAGTGTCCAAGGGTTTCTTTGCACAGACATGGATCCCTCCTGCTTCTCAGCAGGGATTACTGGGAGGCTTTGGCATGTGCTGAGCAGATCTGTCAATGAACTTGCTCCTGTGAAAGCACAGTGAGATGCAAAGGGGAGAGCTCCCAGGAACACGTGGCCTGGGGGCTGTCTCTTCTCTGACCGAGTCTGCCTTGGGTGCAGGTTCGCAGCAACCAGATGCCAAACCTCACCAACATGTTCTCTGCGGAGCGCAGCGCGCTGCTGGAAAAGGTGGGTGAAGATCTGCTGCCTCCAGACAAGCACATCTTTGAAGTGCGTGCCGAGACCGACCCCAAGACCATCTACAGAGCCATCCAGCGGCTGCTGCTGGGCTACAAGGTATGAGCTGAAGGCATGAGGAAGGTCCCCATGGGACTTTGTCCGCAGAGGCATGTGGGAGGGTTGTGGAAGGCAATTCCAACAGCACCTGCATGTAGCTGCTGACACGAAGTTCAAGGGTAAAAGTGGATGTTGCTGGAGGGCTCTGCCTTGCTTGGGGTGGCTTGCCTAGTGCAAGTGCCGGCAGGTAGGCTAGCTCAGCATCTCCCCACATCTCGTCTGTGGAGCTGCTTGCTCAAAGATCACTGCTTCTGGAGTGCTGGAGTGTGCTGTCCCCACTGGGGGAGTACAGGGATTTGCTGTAGGGGCATGCAACACTGACAGCTTCCTGCTGAGCAGAGATGCTCGCTGGAGGGGTGCACCAGGACATGTTTCCTTTGCACAGGATGAGCGCCGGGGCCCCACGTTGATTGCTGTGCAGTCTAACTGGGACCTGAAACGGCTGGCAAGTGGGATTCCCATCATCGAGGAGTTCCCGTTGGTCCCCGTCCGAGTGACAGATGACATCAGCTACTCGGTCCTGGACTGGCAGCGCCACGCAGCCCGCCGCATGATCCGCCACTACCTCAACCTGGATACGTGCCTGTCCCAGGCTTTTGAGATGAGCAGGTGCCTGGGGTTGGCCACGTTCTCCTGCTGCACTCCTGGCTGGGTGGGGAAGAGACTGCAGCAGAGGCCACGGCCAAGTCAAGGCCAGGTGCTTTGTCCCTTAATGGGACAGGCAGATGTGGTGGCACAGCTTCTCGTTAGCTATGCTCATTCCTGGTGAACGTGCCTCTCCCTTTCTTCTAGGTATTACCACATTCCAATTGGGAATCTCCCTGATGATATCTCCACCTTTGGCTCTGACCTGTTTTTCTCACGCCACCTCCGTCGTCACAACCATTTGCTGTGGCTCTCGCCCACGGCTCGCCCGGACCTGGGGGGTAAGGAGGCTGATGACAACCGTCTCGTCATGGAGTTTGATGAGAGAGCCTTGGTGGAGATCAACAACCCTGGCTGCTACTCCACAGGTGAGGAGGGAGCAGGGTGGCGCAGAGTGGGGCAGAGTCAGGTGCTGCTCTGTGAGCACCGTGCAGAGATGGATGCAGTATCCGAAGTCTCTGAGTAGCTCTGTGCGGATGGTCGTGACCCACAGCAGTGATCTGAGCCAGGTGCAATGGGCACGTCCAGGGGAAAGGAGGTTCTGCGTGCACTATCAAAGTGTGTACAGGCATCCAAAACCAGATTCATTCCCAATTCATGGACACCAATAGCAGCACTTTGAAGGAAAAAATAAAAATAAAAAACAGCCCAAGGACAGACTAGCCTAAATGGTCATCCCTGGTGTCATTGCAGGAGCTTTTTCTCAGAGGCAGAAGCAGCTTGACAGGTAGTTAGTTCTCCTGAGCAGGTAGTTAGTTCTCTGAGTCTCTCTGCTGCAGCTGTTGGCTAGATGGCTGCACCCAGAGAGTGTTGGTCAATGGCTCCATGTCCAGGTGGAGGCCAGTGACAAGTGGTGTTCCTCAGGGTTATGTCCTGGGACCAGTGCTGTTTAATATCTTTGTCAATGACATAGACGAGGGGATTGAGTGCACCCTTAGGAATTTTGCAGATGACACCAAGCTGAGTGATGCAGTTGATACAACAGAAGGAAGGGATGCCATCCAAAGGGACCCGGACAAGCTTGAGATTTGGGTCCACGTGAACCTAGTGAGCTTCAACAAGTCCAAGTGCAAGGTGCTGCACCTGGGTCAGGGCAATCGAGGGCATGAGTACAGACTGGGAGAAGAACTCATTGAGCATAGCCCAAGGAGAAGGACTTGGGGGTTCTGGTGGACGAGAAGCTCAACATGAGCCAGCAGTGTGCACTTGCAGCCCAGAAGGCGAAGTGCACCCTGGGCTGCATCAACAGGGGAGTGGGCAGCAGAGGAGGGAGGTGATTGTCCCCCTCTGCTCTGCACAGTTCCTACACTGCTGCAGCACAGTGTGGGCTTTCACCACTTTTCTGATCTAGACATCAGAGTGTTGCACACCTTGTGCTCTGTGCTTTTATATTTACACCTGCACGTGAAAGCATCTCACAGCTTGATGCATCGTCTTCTATAGATCATCCTAGTAACTTATTAAAAGCACATTTGGCAAATGGTTGCGCTTGGTGAGCTTGAGGTGCGGATGGTGTCCTTGATGGCTCTTTGCCCTACCTGCCTGCTGAGAGGTTGTGTTTCTTCGTAGTATGTCTGGAGCTGGACATCCAGAGCCTGGCTGTAAACACCGTGTTGCAGTCTCATCACGTGAATGACATGGAAGGAGGTTCCAGCATGAGCATCAGCTTTGATGTGATTCAGCAGGCATCCCTGGAAGACATGGTGACAGGGAACCAAGCTGCCAACATCCCAGCCAGCTATGACGAAACTGCCCTCTGCTCCAACACATTCAGGTATTGCTGTAGGACCCAACGAGATGTGGAGTGTCTGCTCTCCATCCTGGCAGGTCCCATCAGTGTCATGCCTCTTATTGCCTTCTGGTTTTAGCCTTTCCCAGACTCTTGCCAGTGGTGTGACTTGTGGGGTACTCTAAAGTAAAAATTCCTGCCTTTAGGGCAGGACGGTCAGGTCCTTTGCTTGGCAGAAGAGGGTGCTCAGCCCCCTGGGTAGGCATCTTCTCACAGACTTTTGAAGACCTTGGGCTCAGAACTACGTGGTGGCTCAGGAGCAGGTGCGAGGGCATGTTGGCAAAGACTTTGCCCTTTCCTGTGGCTCCTTTCTATGTGCTCCACAAGTTTATAGAGGCACATATTTACCCTGTGGTTCCTGTGTTGAGGGCTCAGGCGTCTCTGCACTGGCAGAGTTCCCATTCTGAATCATCCAGCGTATCTGAAAGTGTGCCGCTGCCTGGAAAGAGGAAGCTGTTGTTTGTGGCTGGTGGGGGTGATGCTGGTCTCTGCTCCCTGGCAGGATTCTGAAGAGCATGGTGGTGAGCTGGGTGAAGGAGATCACACAGTACCACAACATCTACGCAGACAACCAGGTCATTCACTTCTACCGCTGGCTTCGCTCTCCTTCTTCGCTGCTTTACGACCCGGCGTTGCACCGCACTCTACACAACATGATGAAGAAGCTTTTCCTACAGTAAGTGAGAACTAGAGTCTGTCAGGCCCTGTGAATGAGAAGGGGACAGGCATGGCATGGCATTAGTGACCAGGACACTGTTGGCACTTGCAGCCTCCAGAGAGTGGCCGCAGGTGGGCAGTAGGTCAGGCCTGCCGTACTGCTCGGTGTGCTGTGGGTGCAGCTCCCTTACATGGCACCACCAGCACATTTGACTGCTGGCTGTGCCCGCTCAGCACGTCCTCTGTGGGTTGCCATCTGCTCCTCTGGCTTGCCGTTCCCTGTCTAACGGGGAGCTGAACAGGAGCGGTTGTCCCTGCACACCGAGTCTAGCTCCTGTGCCCTGTCTGCAGGTTAGTGGCTGAGTTCAAGCGTCTTGGCTCTTCAGTGGTTTATGCCAACTTCAACCGGATCATTCTGTGCACCAAGAAGCGGCGTATCGATGATGCTATCAGCTACATGGAGTACATTATCAATAGGTGGGGTGCACTTGGCTGCTCGGGGTATACTTAGCAAGTCAGGCCTGGAGATAAGGCTCCTGGATGACTGAGCTAAGACATGGCTCGGGATGGGAAGAGAGTGATGATTTTTGCCTTTTTTTGGGCCTCAGCACTGATTTGTTTTGCAAAACTACTGAAGGGACAAGGCTACCTGGTTCTCTTGCTCTCATGCGTGGAGTGGAGATCTGTCCCTTAGCTGTGTTCTGTGGGCAATATTCCAAGAACACCTGTAGGATTCAATCCAGAAGGGATCTTTAGGAGAACTCGGGTGGTTACATTCTGCACAGCGCCTTGTACCCTGCCTGGCCCCCAGCATCCCAGCCATGGTGTCCAGGCATCTAGAGCAGGCACCTTTCTGCAAGCACAATGAGCCAGGGCTCGGGCATGGCTTCCCTTGGTGTCCCTGCTGGTCACTGCACTGACACCTTTTGTGCAGAGCCCATATTTTTTGAAGCAGGGCTGGAAGTGTGAGGTCACTCCTCTCTCCTTGCCAGCACCACCTCCTCCCTGGTGTGTCCCATGGAGAAGGCTCTTAACTAGGGAAGATGCTGCTGATGTTGTGGGTGACTGCAGTCTCTCCCTCCAGCATCCACTCAAAGGAGATCTTCCACTCCCTTACTATTTCTTTCTCCCGCTGCTGGGAGTTCCTGCTCTGGATGGATCCAGCAAATTATGGAGGCATCAAGGGAAAAGTGCATTCTCGCATCCACTACGGGGAGGTAAGAAATACGAAGTGCTCAATTCCCCCAGGAGTCAGGGGCTAGGGGTTGAACTGAATGGGGAGGTGTTGGCTGGGTACAAGGAACCGCTGTAACGTCACTGACTCATAGCTTGTTGTGCTCTGTTCCAGAAGGATACCAGCAAGAAGCAAGTGTTGGAGGAGGAAGACAGTGAGGAAGAGGAGGAGGTGGGGGAAGAAGAGGAGGAAGGGGAATCAAATGTGGAGGAGCTGCTAGAGAACAGCTGGAATATCGTGCAGTTCCTGCCCCAGGCTGCCTCCTGCCAGAGCTACTTCCTAATGATTGTGTCAGGTCAGCGCTCCCAGCTCCTTGCCTGGTCCCACTCTGAACAGCACTCCTGGAGACAATCCCTTACCCTCCCTCCTGCTGCCCATGCGTGCTCCTCGCTGCTTCGTGGTGCCTGCAGGGCTGCTGAGAAGGGCCTGGTGGTTGATCCCAAGAGCCCCTTATGGCCGAGCCTGTGCTGTGCCATGGGCAGTACAGAGGGAGCCTCCACTGCTCTTGTGAATGTTACTGTTTGGGGGTCGGCTGTGAGCTGTCCCAGGGAGGAGACAAGGTTATTCGTTTCTCTTTAGTGCCTGGGAGAGTCTGCAGCAGGCTGGCTGCTGGTGCAGCTGCCCCAGCATGGGCTGTACCAGGAGCCCTGTTCGTGTCTCTGCAGCCTACATCGTGGCTGTGTATCACAGCATGAAGGAGGAGCTGCAGCGCAACGCCCCTGGGAGCACGCCCGTCAAGAGGAGAGGCACTAGCCAGGTGTCCCAAGAGGCACCGCGTGAGACAGGGGCCATGCCTGGTGAGTGCCCAGCACAGGGCCGTAGGGCTAGCAGTGCTACAGCCCTGGGCTAGCCCTAGGCAGAAAGCCAGCTGCCTTGTTGGCCCCGCATGCCACTGTGCTCAAGTGCTTTCTGCTCGTCTCTCTAGGCATGATCACGTTCTCACAGGATTACGTGGCCAATGAGCTCACTCAGAGCTTCTTCACCATCACCCAGAAGATCAAGAAGAAGATGGCCGGTTCTCGTAATGCCACTGAGCCTTCAGACTTGTTCCCAGTGCTGCCCGGCTCCTACTTGCCACTCAACAACCCGGCTCTAGAGTTCATCAAATATGTTTGCAAGGTCAGTGGGTCGGGCTGGGACTCTTTTCTGAAGGTTTATGATCGGGGGCTCAAATGCTAGTCCATGTGTGTGGCTGCGATTTGCTACAGTTCTGCTTCAGGAGCGTGTTGCAGATCTACAACCAATTTGGTTTTCCCTGCCAGCACTCTTGCATGCATATGAGGTATGAGTCCTCATTTTGAGGACTGTTCTCTGCTAGGTTCACCTGGCTCTTTCCCTTGTAGGTGCTGTCTCTGGATGCCAACATTACCAACCAGGTGAACAAACTGCGCAGGGACCTGCTGCGCCTCATCGAGGTGGGCGAGTTCTCGGATGAAGCCCAGTTTCGGGACCCTTGCCGCTCCTACGTGCTCCCTGAAGTCATCTGCAGGAACTGCAACTTCTGCAGGGACCTAGACCTGTGCAAGGACCCTGCTCTCTCCCAGGTTCAGCCTCTTTCCTGTGGACACTGGAGGTCCCAGCACGGCTGTGCTCTATGCCTGTCTATCACATTACCTCTTCCTCTCTTAAGCCCTTTGCTTTGCAGAATTGCTTGGTCCTGTGCTGGTGATCATATTGATAGAACCATTAAGGTTGGAAAAGACCTCCAAGATCATCTGGTCCAACCACACCCCTACCACCACTATCACCCACTAAACCATGTCCCTAAGCACCGCATCCAACCTTTCCTTAAATACCCCCAGGAATGGTGACGCCAACACCTTCCTGAGCAACCTGTTCTCATGTCTGACTATTCTTTCCGAGAAGAAATGTCTCCTCATTTCCAAACTAAAGCTCCCCTGGTTCAACTTGAGGCCATTCCCTCTAGTCCTGCTGCTGGTTCTCTGTGAGAAGAGGCCAATCCCCAGCTCCCCACACCTTCCTTTCAAGTAGCTGGAGGGAGCAATGAGGTCTGCCCTGAGTCTCCTCTCCTCCAGACCAAACACCCCCAGCTCCCTCACCCGCTCCTCACAGGACTTGTGTTCCAGACCCTTTACCAGCTTTGCAGCCCTTCTCTGGACACATTTCAGGGCCTCGATGCCCTTCTTGTAGTAAGGGGCCCAAAACTGAACGCAGTACTCGAGGTGCAGCCTTACCAGCACAGAGGGACAATCACCTCCCAGGTCCTGCTGGTTGCACTATTCCTGGCACAAGCCAGGATTCCATTGGCCTTCTTGTCCACTTGAGCCCATTCCCCTAGAGACCATTTTCTGTTCATCTTTAGCTACCTGTGATGAGTCCATGTGTCCCAGTGCTTTGGCTAATGCTCCATCCGCTCCAGGAGGAAGCCTTACCCTGGAGAGCTGGTTATACACCATCCTGTTGCTTGGGTCTTTCCAAGGCCACTCTGTTTGGCTGTCTCCTCACTATGTCCACTGCCTTCCTCTTTGCCTGTAGGATGGATCGGTGCTGCCCAGCTGGGTGTGCTCCAACTGTGAGGCGCAGTATGACTCTGACGCTATTGAAATGGCGTTGGTGGAAGCCCTGCAGAAGAAGCTGATGGCCTTTGTGCTGCAGGACCTGGTGAGCACTTGGCCACCCTGCTGCAGGGTCTTGTCTCAGGGACAGGCCGTACTACCCTGTGGTGCTGCAGGAGGGCTAGGACTACTCCTGGGGAGAAGATTAGCCTTGCATCTAGGAGGGACGATAGGGAGGAGGGTTTGGCTCCCATGCTGTGCTACAGCAACAGCAGTTCCCTGCCCCTGTGCCGCTTGTGTGCCCCTGATAGCGGGCTGATGGGCTTGGTCTTGTCTCCTGTCCCACCTAAAACTGCTTTGACTCTAGGTGTGCAGCAAGTGTCATGGGGTGAAGGACACACATATGCCTGTGTACTGCAGCTGTGCTGGAGAGTTTGCCCTCACCATCTCCTCCCAGGTATGCCTGTGCTGTGCTGCCTGTGCCTGGGGCTTCCTGTGTGGTGTTCCACCTTCTGGGGCCGCCTAGCTTCTCTTCTGCCTTCCCTCTAACTGCTCGTCTGCTGGCCCCGTGTCCCTGCTGGCCGGTGGGCAGTGTTGGGCAGCCTCCCTCCCTCCCGGCTTCCTTTTCCTGCAGGTCTTCATGGAGCATATCACCATCTTCCAGAACATCGCTCGGCACTACAGCATGGCCTACCTCCTGGAAACCATCGAGTGGCTGCTGCGTACGAACCCCCAGCTCCAGCAGTGAAAGCAGGGCTTGTCCTGTCTCTGCTGTGGGTTATGGACCTGTTCAGCTGTGCACTGCGCCAGCCCCGGGGAGCTGCGTGCCCCTCCTGCTGTGCTGGAGGGCAAGCAGCAGGCACAGATAGAGGGGCCAGGCTGTCCTGCACCAGCCCAGCATGGCAGGAGCTGTGCTCCATGGGGACCATCTGCCCGGGGCAGGGGTCTGTGCTGTAGGCAAGGTCGTGCCTCTTTTTAATGTGGAATTTGTATAAATAAATAGTTCTCTTCTTCATCTGGTTCCTGTGCGGTGGGAGCTGGGACGTCTTCTTGCAAGGATCTGTCCCCCTTTGAACCCTGCCTGCTCCAGCCTGGCAGCACATCCCAGGCTGCAAGGGGAGTGCTGAGCCCCCTCTCTCTTCCTTTTAGTGCTAGAACCAGGGAAGATGAGCTGGCCTCGAGGTGCAGCACGCTCGACCCCTAATGTGATTGCTGCCTCGTGCAATCAAGTTACTGTCTGGCTCAGCCTCTGCTTCTGGTAACTGAGTCCCGGATGGCTGCAGCCAAGGCCAGGCACTGCCTGGGCTCAGCCTCTGTGCTCCTGCTGTCCCAGGGGAGCCTCGTCCTGCTCCTGACAAATGGCAAGATGGAATTGCAGGTGCCCTCTTGTAGCAGCATTGCTGTGGGGGTGCACAATGCCAGCTCCCCCCTTAGAGCACGGCACCCAGCCAAGGAAAGGGACCTTGAGTCCCTGAGCCCTGCAGCCCTCCTCCCCCCCTCCCCCCCGACCCTCCTGAGCCCAGCGGAGCTGCTGGGGGAGGATGTGCTGTAATATGAGAGCAGAAAAACAGCAGAATTATGCTCAGAAACGCCCCAGCTGGTTACCGCCAGGCGCCTGCTGCGGATTGTCTTTGGGCTCAGGCCAGCAGCACTTGGGGTTTGTGCTCCAGGGCCTGGGGGGGTGGACCCTGTCCCCTTCCCGCAGCCAGCTGTGACACCGACGTCCCCCCAGGGCCCACCGCAGCACGGAGCCCCAGGCACAGATGCTGAGCAGCGGTGTTTTATTGGGTGCCAGCTGCTCTCCCAGGGCAAGGCTCACCCCCTCCGTGGTGCAGGCAGAGCAGCAGCAGCTTTATGGGGCTCAGAGCACACGCGGGCCCTGCCAGGAGGAAAATGGGGGGCTAGGATGGGCCCGAGAGTGCCCGCAGGCAGGGGCTGGCAAGGGCAGCAGCTGGAGCCCCCAGGGCACCACGGTGCTGCCCCAGCTTAAGCTGTGCCCAGCCCTGGGAGTCCCCCCAAGGCCAGGATTTGCCTGCAGTGAGCAGCCCGGCTGTGACTCCAAGCTGCAGCAGCACTGCTGGGCCCTGCTCACGATCACAACCGTCGCATGCAGGCGGGCTCGGGGCTCACGGGGGCTGGCAGCGGCGGCACGTGGCTGTAGGGCACATCCCACCCGTCCACGGGTGCAGCTCCACACGGGCAAGCAGGTCGCTGGGAGCTGAGGGGGGGGTGGATGGTCTTGAGCTGAGCAAGTTATCCTACCTGCAGCGGGACCTAAGGAGGGGAGGGTGGTTGGGACTGCAGGATGGGCTGCTCCGCTGATGGGGTACCCCGGGGACAGGACCCCTGCGGAGGAAAATCCTCAGCCACACCTGCAGCCAGGTGATACCTGCTCGAATTTCCTGCTGCTGTAGCGCTGCTCCTTGTCCATGCAGCACAGCAGGATCCAGTCACAGACGAAGGAGCCCTGCAAGGCAGGTGGGGAGGTCAGGGCCGGCACCGGTGGCTAGGCTGAACCCCCCAGCACCCCTACTCACCAGTCCCACCGAGGTGAGCGCTGTGGCTAGGGTGATGATGGTGGGGATCAGGCTGAACTTTCCTGCCTGGCAGAGAGGGATGGGGTCAGCTGTCCCTGCCAGTGCCCCCGCAGCAGGACTGGGATGAGTAGATTCCACCCTCCCCAGCCCTAATGCCTGTATGGTGCCACCAGGCTTGCGCTTCCAGACGGACACACTGCATGCACACTGGCACTGCAGCTGCCCCTTCCACCAAGCCAAGACAGAGACCAAGGCTTCCCTCTGGGGCAGCTGGGATCCCCATCCTCCTGCTGGCTGGCCCGAGCCCTGTGGCAGCAGCGGGCAGAGCTGCTTTGCTGGAGCAGCCACAGCAACTCAAAGCAGAGGTGGCACACGTGCACGCCACACACACAGACACACACGTCACACACCCCCCAAAACTGCCTCACCTGGCCATGCACAATCACATCCACACGGATCCCGTAGGCCTTGATCAACACTCGCGAGCGAGTCCCATTCCAGTTGTAGTACTTGGCAAACCTGCTTGGGAGACGACGGACACACCAGTGAGGGCAAGGCAGGGCCAGGGAAGGATGTGGGGCCACCGTGAGGGGACAGGGCCATCACCTGTAGTTGTAGCCTGGAGAAGCCAAAGCCCCTTTGGGGTCGAGGCGGCGGAAGGAGTAGTGGGGGTTGCACTCAGCGTCGGGCAGGTCCAGGTTGCAGTTCCAGCTAATGATCACACCGATCACCCCACCCTGCAGCAGGGACCAGCAGACCTTGCACTGTGCCAGCACGCCGTGGGCACGGCCTGCCTGCAGGCACAGCCTCCCCGGGGCATGGCATCCCCAGAGAGCTTCCCAGCCGAGCGGGCTGGGCACTGGGGAGCCGTTTTAGAGCTGGAGTGGCAGAACCCACAGGACTGGGGGGATGCTGGGGCTGGATGAGGGCTGCAGATCCTGGAAGGAAGATGGAGCAGCACCAGGTTCCTCCTCTGGGTCACATTTATCTGCTCCCATGAGTGAAGAGGAGGTAGCAGGGTCATAGCCCAAAGCCTTCAAGTGCCGCCCTGTTCTAGGATGAACACAACCTAGGCTAGGGCTAGAGGTGGCGGCGGTGCAAAAGTGCTGAGCCCTGAGGCTCTGAGACTGCATGAGCTGCCCCTGTCCTCTGCCTGCTCCAGTCAGCACCTGCAGCAGCATCTGGGCAGGGCAGTGGGGCCAAGGACACACTCCTGGCCACCTCCACGTCATTGCGGCATCAGGGAGTGAGTGGTGACACACAGAGCGCCCGAGCAGGTCCCCAGGAAATGAGTGCCCTGTGCCCTGCTGGCAAGACCCCGTGAGACCCTGAGCCCTGCAGCCACCCAGCAAACAATACCTTCTCAGCCAGCTCCGCAAAGTCCTCGCCTGCCTGCTCCACGAGGAAGCCCAGCTTGAAGATGGGGCAGTAAAGGGCAGAGGTGGTGTTGAACATGCAGCTCTTCAGGTAGCCGCTTTCAGCTGCTTGAATATTGCCCCTGGGGGAGACCAAGCCAGAGACCTGTGTGTCAGAGGGGACGTGCACTGGGTCTGGGCAGGACCCCATCACTCAGTAATCTGGGAACGGGAATCCCCTGTGAAAAAGCAGCATCCCTCCAGCTAATGACACCAGGGCCACCTGCCTGCACCTCCATCCCTTAGACCTGCCCTGCGCTGACCCCACGTCTCTGCAGTCCTCACATTGCATCTCCCCCTCCCCGCTGCACAATTCCCAGGGGAAGCGTCCCCGCCGCCCATCACAGCCCTTTTCGGGAAGGCAGCAGTGATGGGAGCTGGCCTCACCCTGCACGTGGTCCCCATGTGCCTATGTGTATGGTGTGAGGGTGTCCACCTTGTCCCCACCGCACTTCACACCCAGCTACAAGCAACGCAGGCACAGCAGGGCCAGCTGAAGCCAGCCGCAGGACACCCAGGCTGCGTCCCCCACACCCACAGATACTCACTTGGAGAAGCCAAAGCGGGGGAAGTGGATGTTGTTCTTGATGAGGACGGTGAATTGTGATGCCATCTCTGCCAGGGACTCACTGCGAGGAAGAGGAACGAGCACGGCTGCCCACAGAGCAGTGCAGACCTTGGGCAGGCCCACGCTGGGCACCCTGGATGGGGCATCCCCACCCTGCCCCAAGCCTCTCGAGCAGCACCAAGGAGGCCAGACCCAGAGCATCCCCTTGCATCCAGCAGGACCTGGGAGACGCCAAGGACCCCAGAGCCTGCTCTGACCTGCTGGGAACCTGTCATTCCCCACCAGGGCCCAACCCCAGCACCGGTACCTGATGCTGCCTCCATCGACTGGGCACCAAGCCAGGACCTCGCAGCTCTTCCCGGTGCCACCAGCCTGGGGCACGCAGCGCCCCGTCCTCTGCCCTGTGGGGACGGGTACCCGGCGCTGCACACCCCGGCAGGCAGGGTCCTGCCTGCGGCAGGGTGGCTGAGCAGGCTGCTCTGCCCACACATCCCTCACGACTCACCGTGGCCGGACGCGTCCGTGTCCCTGGGGACGCAGTCCTGGTCGGAGCTGCACGTGGCATCGGCAACCGCTCGGCCCTGCAGCAGGACGGGGACGTGGTTGGGAGCTTCGTCCTGCAGGGAGCAGCTGCGCTCACTGGTTCTCCCCCTCCCTCGACAAGTGCTACTCAGCCCCTTTTCGCCTCCCCTGTGGTGTCCAGCTCACAGGCTCTGTGCTTCCCCCAGGCCAGGGAAGGCCACAGGGTTCCTGCTGGGAAGGGCAGTGGCAGAGGAGAGCTGTGGGGACCAGCGCTGCAGCCACCTGCATGTCCTGACCAGCTCTGTCCTGGGGTCCTCACAGGCAGCTCCTGCTGCTCTCCTCTGGCCCTGTGACTGCTACTCCCCAGTCCCCTGCCCCTGTCCTCACCTCAGGACAGGTCTCCATGGCCTGGGCAGGGCTGACGTCCACCCGTGTGAGGATGCTGAAGGTGCTCCCACCCTGCAAAGCAGCCAGAAGGATACCGGTCACAGGACAGCACAGCCGTGAACACACGTGGAGAGGTACAAGTGCAGTTACACACAGATGGGAGCACACACTCACAGTCACACATGTACACACAGGGAACATACTGGAAAGGGGCACGTGGGCTCACACCGATACTCACGCTGCATCCACACAGGGACACGCAAGCCCCGGCCCAGCACTGGTGTGGGAATGCCTCCCCCCTGCCCACACGTCCAGCAGTGCCGACAGGGTGCTGGAGGCACTGTGCCAGGGAGTCCTGCTGGGACCTGCCGCTGATGGGCTTGAGCCACCCTTCACCCCTCGGAGACTGCAAAATGCTGATAGGAGCAGCTGGGGCAGCAACAATCACAACATTAGGCCCTGCCACCAGCCGTCCCTGACTGCCCCCCAGCTCTGCCAGGTTCACTGGAGCTTACTTACACCTCTCACAGTCCTCGCACTGGACAAAGTGGGCTAGTTTGTGGTCTCCCTAGTGCCATGCTGCGGGTGCTCACCCATGTTCAGAGCTGTGGACTCATCTCTGTGACAGACCTTCTGTGCCCACAGAAGGATCCCAAAGAGTGGCAACTGGACAACTCTTCCATCCCAGCCAGGTGACATGGGGTGAGTGGCCCAAGCGTTGTCCGGACCCGCAGTGCCCACTGCCAAACCAGGCTTTTCCACAGCTCAACCAAGCAATTCCTAAAACACCTCAGCATGATTGAACACTCATTCCCTGGCTCATGGCACCCACTGAAAACACTGGGAAGAGCCTTCCCCAGCGAGATGCTCCCCTGCTGCAAGGTGGAAGGCATGAGGCACCTTCCACCCCAAAGGAACCCCAGAGGTGCAGCCTGTGCAGGTAGGCTGGCATCAGAGAGCCTCGCTGGGGGAGCTCCCAAATGCAAGCTGCCCAGATCGTGCAGACGTGGATGAGCCTGCCCTGCAGCACCAAAAAGGGCTTGATGCCCATGGAGAGTCCCTACTGGCCTGGGAACAGCCGTGCTTGGCTGGCCAGGCACTGGTGGCAGGGCACAGAGGAGTGCCCGTGCAGCCGGCGTTCATCCCACCACAGGGAGCTCTGCACGGGGCAGCGCCTTCCAGGGAGCACCTGCACCAAGGGATGGGACTGCTGCCCAGGCACAGCTCCTTGCAGCCACCCCAGAGCGACGAAGGGAAGAGGATGGGGATAAGAGGGCCAGAATGTTGCTGGGGGGGTCAGAGCCTCACCTCCGGAGGGGCCACGTACTCCCCAACATCCCAGACCTTGCTTGGTGACTGTGTCACACCCTTGACCTTGGTGATGACGGAGCTCTCTGGGCCCATTTCCCTCTCCTGGTAGCCCTTCTGAATGATGAATACATACCTGCAGGGAAGGAAGGATGGGAAAAGGAGCTTCCAGTGGTGCTTTCCTCCTTGGCTCCAGGACCCCGAGAGCACGCTGAGAGCTGCGGGCCTGAGGTGCACGCTCAGCACCCACACACCTTGCTGGACAGCACAGGGCACGAGGGGTTCAGAGCCTGTAGCAGCCTGCCTGCACCCACTGTGCTCTGCCCGGCACAGAGGCTGCCGCTCTCCCATAGCCCCCCGACCTGTGCCACCCCTTGGACAACCCATGGGGGGATCCCAGCCGGGAGCTTGGCCCCAAGAGCAGGGCAGAGGGAGGCTGAGGTGTGACCGCAGGGAAGGGCGGGCAGGGAAAGGACAGGGGAAGGGGCAGGGGAAAGGTCAAGGGCAAGGCACAGGCATCAGGATGTCGGTACCTGGAAGCGGAGGGTCCCGGCCCGCACTCACCCGGTGAAGTAGAGCAGGACCAGGAGCTGCAGCGCCCGGTACGCGGTGCCAAGGTGCCCGTTCCGCACCACCACCACCTGCGGGCTGGAGTAGCTGCTCACCGCCCGTAGGCAGCCCTGCACGCCCATGGCCAATGCGATCGGCTCGGCTCGGCTCGGCTCAGCACAGCTCGGCTCGGGTGGGCACGGCTCGGCACGGCTGGGCACGGCTCGGCTCCGCACGGCTCGGCTCGGCAGGCAGCGACCCCTGCGGGCCCGGCCAAGCCTGCGCGGGGGGCTCGGCAGCAGGGCCCCCCCTGCACCCCGCAGCGATGTCGCTCCCCGCTCGCTCACGGCAGGATGGTTCCTGCGTCGGGCTGCAGTGGGGAAGGGGCTGGAAGCAGGCCCGCGGGTGCCCGTTTTGCAGTTTGGGGAGAAGCGGAGAGATCGGGGCACGGCTGGCGTTCTTGGTCCTGCGACAGCAGCAGGGTGTCGCTCAGCCAAAATGACCCAGAGGAGCCTGGCAAGGGGCACAGAGGAAAAAAAAACAGTGAGCTTGTGAGCAAGATCTGCTGGCCCCAGGGGAGCAGCTGTCACACCCACCAAGGGACACCCGGACTGCTAGACCCCTTTCCTCCCTTGACCTGAAGCTATCTCAGGGCCTTCTGAGAAGGGCACAAACAGCAGACTTGACAGATGTGGGGAAAAACAAAACAAAACAAAACAAAAACAAAACAAAACAAAACAAAAACACCTTCCCAGGCTGTGCATGAGACCAGTGGGTGCTCCAAAGCAGTGGGAGAGGGCAATGACAATGTCACCTCCTTGAACAACCCCACGTCCTGTTTCTTATGGACACAGCTGCTGGCCCTGGACAGGGAGATTTGAGGTGGTCTCCCATGCTGAGAATGGATTTTCCTGTTCTCTGAAGGCCATCAAGTCTTCGTCTCTTCCACCAACATCAGTGGAAGGAGAGCCCCGTCTACCCTACATCGTGCTGCTGTGGCAGGACCAAGACACCAGCTGTGTCCCTGGTCTCTCCGTCTCCCTTTCCTGTGCCAAGGTTGCAGCAGACGCTCAGGGACTTTAATTTATTGTGCAATCTGGGGGGCTTCTACCTTGTACATGACACTGCTTGCTTGGAAAGGCTCTTGGAGGTGCTGTGACTATCTGAAATATAAACAAGTCATCTGACCAGCATTTATTCTTTCTTCAGAATCCTTTCTTCCTTCAGTAACAGTTTGGATGGATTTGCTAATTAACACAGTGCTTTCCTAGGGCAGGTTCACTCTCATGACACCTTAGTGCTGCTGCGGAGTCACCTCCCTGATGAAGACACAGCCATGGAACACCACCTTCAGATGGGGACAAGGAAGCTCCCAGGCCCAATCCCCCTCATGCAGTCCCTTGTGTCAACACACTCACCTCATCCCTGGGCCCCAAGGCTCACTACAAGACTCACTGCTCTGTGTTGCAGCCCTTATGTTACTTCTGACACCCTTTAACACCCTTGGACTCGACCAGCCTGATCCTGCCACTGGTAAATATCTGCAATGTCTTTTCTTGTGTCTCTGTGGTGGGGCTGAGCCGCCAGCCTGGTGTTGGCTGATGGCAGAGGATTGCCAGGTGCAGCCTGTCCTGTCTTCTTGTTGCCTCCTGTTCCTAGATGTCCGTACTGCCTCACCGCTCTTCGACCTGTCTGCATGGGCACTGTGGGTCAAGCATCCTGTGGGGCTGGGTGCCAGAGAGGGGTGAGACCAGGCTCAGGGGGTCACCTCTGATCTCCAGACCCATCAGCAGGCGAGGAGAACTTGAGGGAACTGCAACAGCCACCTCCGTCAGACTGAGGCAGGAAAAACCCTGGGCCCGGGTACAGCAGGCTAACCTCTTGCAGGCCAGGAAGGAGAAATCTCAAGGCTGACTGAATTTGCCTTCTCCCATAGCCAAAACCGTGGGAACTGGCTTTATCAGTATCTATGCAGGGTTCAAGGAGGAAACCTCAAGCTTTTAGGCTTCTTCTGCACTCCTCCTCTACTGCTGAGCTGTAGAACAACGCAGATGGGACACAGACAGCTGTGGTCCAGGGTGGCCGTGCTACAGCCCTGTCACCAAAAGGAGCCACGGTGCTGCTGTGATCTGCATGGAGCTGTCTGCATGGCCCGGACTCTGCCCAAGCTGGGAGCGATGCAGACATGCGCGCTGTGACCTGTCAGCCTTACCCTGCAGATTAATGATTCACCTAGCGCCATACAGCACTTCCTGCTGGAAGCACCCAAAAATCCACATCAGCAACAGTTGTGTAAGTCAGAGACAACATACATAACATTAAGCAAACCCTAAACGAGTGGGAAATTTTTCTCTGTCCAGCTGTTTTTGCACCTTCCAGGGGGATGAAAATACCAGCGTGTACTTTATCCTTCACATGGAAAGCAAGCAGAATGTGTTTTTCCAGAGATGCAGATATGCCCCAGCCTCGTGGTCTTTTCTCCTCTCAGCCCAAACAATTTCTGCCAAGTTTTGACCCGTGCTGACAAGCAGGCCCCTGTTTCTGAGCCGCAGCTTCTCACGCTGTTGTTCAACCCAAGTCCTGCTGACTCAACCCTCACTCCACCTTCACCTGGAAGTGGGGTGATACATGTCAGGCAGGTAACCTTGCAAGTCTGCTTCCTGCTAAGTAGTTCCCATAAATTAAAGGCAGGTACTCACTAGGGTGGGAAAACCAGGCACCTCCCAAGTACATGATGGCACTGAGATTTGCCTAGGGGGTTAAGGGAAAGCAGAAGATGAAGGGAATTTCCTCCCAGCATCAGTATCTGACCCCTTACAGGAAACCCAAGGGTCTTGGGGAGGTTTTTGAGGAGCTTTCTTTCCTCTTCATTTTCCCCATGCCTTGGGGGTTTCTCTATTTCCTCTCAGACAGAGGTTTAACAGGGACCATGGCTGGGAGCTGCTCGAGAAGCTCAGCACCGAGCCTTGCTGGGATGGAGATCGCCTCGTCCCTGTCCCAAGCTAGGTTACTGAGAACAGGACCTCCAGGGTGCTCCTCGTGCCTTCTTCTCGCTGGGAGCACCCTGTGCTGCCTATGCTGATAGCTGCAAAGCCCATCCTGGTTCACCTGCCCTTTCGCTACAGGTTTCAAGTCAGCCAGGCCTCACAGCACTCAGCTGTGTGGGGAGTTACAGGGCAGCACAAGAACCTCGGGGAAGGCCTGGAGGAGGTCTGTGCTCAGCGTGGCCCTGTGCCAGGGGCTGAAGGTCTGCAGGACAGACAGAAGGTATCACTGTCCCCAGGTTCCCCTGAGCTGCGGGACCTGCAGATGATCTGTGGAGCCTAACCCAAAGCCACACCATCCCACAGCCAAGAATTGCACTGAAAATAGCTGATGGACTCAAACCAGCTTCTGCACGGAGAGTTTGGAAAGCTTTAGAGAGGAGCTAATTTCCCCTTATTAATTCTTTCTCCCATAAAACTGTATTAGAAAGGATATGCGTCCCTTTCCTTCGGAGTCTGCTTTTCACATGCTCTGTACCAAGGGCTGCCAAGGGCTCATTCCTGCCCTTCCACATGTGGGATTTCAAGGGCACCCAGAGGAGCTGGCGGAGCAGGAGAGAGGAGGTGGCTGAGCATGCAAACGGGCAGAAGAAACAGAGAGAGCAAGCCCTGGAGCACAGGGGGCACATGACGGGGACACAAAAGATCGGGCTCCTCTCAGTCCGCTCCCAGCAGACCAGCCCCAGATCCAGCGTGAGGAGAACCATGACTGCAGCCACGGGTGCCTGTCCTGCAGGGACAGGCAGAACGCGGCAGGCAGCATGCACAGCACGCACGCTTGCAGGCCAGCTCTGCTGGCTCGCCAGGGCAAAGGGCAAGGCTGGACACAGGGGCAGCCAGGGGATGCGCTGGCTCCAGGACACAGCTGAGGCCCCAGGTCTGGCGGCTGTGGGCACCCAGGTATCCAGCACATCATCCCACGGGAGGCATCTCCCTGATGCCCTTGGCATGCTCCTGGAGGAGGACTGAGCCCCACTGCAACCCAAGGGTGGGGAAGGTGAGGTCCTGCTCAGCCTCCCTTTCCCCCACCCAAGTGAACCCCAGCTCCCCTGGTGTGTCCTCACACTCTGCTCCCTTTACAACCACCTCAGGGGCTTCCACTGGCCTGGCTCCGGTGTGGCAGTGTCTTTCTCATAACGGGGAGCCCCAAAACAGGACCTGGCATGCTAGCAGGGGGGACAAAACCCCCCAGCCTGTCCCTGCACTCCAGCCCAGGACTGGCCAGCCTCACAGGCAGCGCTGGCATTGCCCCCTTGCAGGCTTGGCAGTGCCGGTGCATGGCAGCAGGGCTGCCAGCACAGGCAGAGCAAGCACTGGGGTGTCTCGGCCCTGTGCCAGCCTTGGCTGCAGCCTTGGGCCACGTCAGCAGAGCTGGGTGCAGGTGGCGCTGCCAGACAAGGGCGGGTGGCCGGGGCTCAGCCCGCACCCAGGCCCCAGCCTCAGCCCAGCACCACCAGCAGGGCCTCGGTGGCCTGCTCAGGCAGAGCGGTTACTCGGCGTGGGGCCGACCCCGCAGCCCTGCCGGCTGGTGGCAGGGGTGAAGGCCAGAGCGCTGGGCGTCCTTCTTATCCCCCGTTATCTTCCAGACAAACCCAAACTTGAGGCCTGGCTCGGCAGAGTCCCTGACGGGCTCGTACGCCGCAGCCAAGGCTGCCGCAGCCATGCTGCCAGCGTGGGCCTCTCCTGCCCGGCACCGCGGGTGCAGGGGGACGGGCATGGTGCGGCACAGCCGAGCTGCAGCAGGAGGGCTCTGCGATGCCTGGGGGGCAGCTGGGGGCTGATGCCGGGGGAGGCTGAGTCTTTCCCAGAGCCCCTTTCTGTACCAGTTTCTCCCCAAGAAAAACATGGCGTGTTTTCCTTGGGGAGCTGCGGTACCGCCGCAGGACCGCGGGGGTGACTCTGCCAGGTGACACGGCAGCTGGGAGACCTTTGCGACACCTCAGGAGATGTCAAGGGCGGCGCGAGGCAGCCATGTCACAGCTGCAGAGCGGACTCTGCACTCGCCTGTGGCATTGGCCTCTGTGCACGCTGTTAGGGAAATCCTGATGCGATAAGCCACGGCCCTGCTGCCAAGCCCTTTCACAGAATCATCTAGGCTGGAAGAGACCTCCAAAATCACCCAGTCCAACCTCTGACCTAACAAGCCCTCCACTAAACCGTATCCCTAAGCTCCACATCTAAACGTCTTTTAAAGACCTCCAGGGATGGTGACTCCACCACTTCCCTGGGCAGCCCGTTCCAATGCCTCAAAACCTTTTCGGTAAAGAAGTTCTTCCTAATATCCAACCTAAACCTCCCCTGGTGCAACTTTAGCCCATTCCCCCTCATCCTGTCTCCAGGCACGTGGGAAAACAGACCAACCCCCACCTCGCTACAGCCTCCTTTAAGGTACCTGTGGAGTGCAATAAGGTTACCCCTGAGCCTTCTCTCCTCCAGGCTGAACAACCCCAGCTCCTCGTAAGCCTTGTTCTGCAGACCCCTCACCAGCCTGGGTGGGAAGCACACTGGCTCGAGCATTGCTCTGCCGGGAAGGACCTCGGGATGCTGGCAGACAGCGGCTGAGCTGCAGCCGGCGAGGTGCCCTCACGGCCAAGGCCATCGCCCTGCGGCTGCACCGGGCAGAGCGTACCCAGTGCCGGGGGGGCTGCGTCCCGGCTGTGCTCCCCACGACAAGCGAGGGGAATCACTGGGGCGATCGCAGAGATGCTGCAAGGCCCAGAGCGACCCTGATGGCTGGAGAGGCTGCAAGGCTCGGAGCGACCCTGACGGCTGGAGAGGCTGCCGGGACCGGGACCGGGACTGGGGGGGTGATAACGATACCACGGCCGCTCAGCCCGGAGGAGAGCAGGCTGCGGCGGGGGAGACACACACCTGGTCGGTGCGCACAAACACCTGCAGGGAGGGCATGGGGACGGGGCCAGG
>CM021745.1:4123781-4208920 GCA_011075105.1 Heteronetta atricapilla | reverse complement strand
CGCGGCGCGCCCCCGCCCGCGCCGCTCTGCGCACGCGCCGCGGGGGCGCGCGCCACCCGCGACGTGGCGATGCTGCGGGCGGCGGCGCTGCTGGCGCTGCTGGCGGTGGCGGCGGGGGCCGAGCTGCAGGGCCTGGCCCGGGGCAAGGTGGAGGTGGGTGCGCGTGGGTGCGGCGGGGCCGGTGTCGGTGCCGGTGCCGGTGCCGGTGTCGGTGTCGGTAACGGGCCGTGCCGTGCTCTCTCTCCCCGCAGACCTGCGGCGGGTGACGGCTGAACCGCCTGCGGGAGGTAGGTGGCGCCGGGCGGGCGGCGCGGCCCCGCGGCAGGCTCGGGGCAGCTCTGACCCGGGTCCGCTCTGCCCCCAGGTGAAGGCCTTCGTCACCCAGGACATCCCCCTCTAGTACCCGCCGGGGGCTGCCGGGCTCTGCGAGGCACCGGGGGGCTGTGTCGGGGCGGGACGGGATGGGGACGGACTGGGGTGGGGTGGGGATGGGATGGGGTACGCTGGGATGGGACGGGGCAGGGACGGGATGGGGATGGGATGGGGATTGGGACGGGGACGGGATGGGGATGGGGATTGAGACAGGATGGGGACGG
This sequence comes from Heteronetta atricapilla, assembly GCA_011075105.1. Classification (NCBI taxonomy): domain Eukaryota; kingdom Metazoa; phylum Chordata; class Aves; order Anseriformes; family Anatidae; genus Heteronetta; species Heteronetta atricapilla. The sequence goes on along the minus strand of CM021745.1, from coordinate 4,208,324 downwards.
GACAGGATGGGGACAGGGACGGGATGGGGATTGGGACGGGATGGGGACGGGACAGGATGGGGGTGGGATGGGGACAGGAGGGGAGGGGATGGGGATGGGATGGGAGGGGGATGGGAACGGGATAGGGACGGGGATGGGACGGGGCAGGATGTGGATGGGGTGTGGACAAGATGTGACAGGGCAGGGGACAGAATGGGCTGGGACAGGACAGGATGTGGGGCTGCAGAAGGACAGGATACGGGTCAGAACAGGAAGTGGGATGGGATGGGAATAGGACAGCACGGGATGGGGCGATGGGACAGGACAGGGGGGGCTGCATAATCCTGCTTGGTGCTGCCCACTCCTTAACACGCTTGCTAGCCATAACCTGGAGATGAAGCACCTGCCTGGCGCCGACCCCGAGCTTGTACTCCTCAGCCACAGATACGAGGAGCTGAAGGTGAGTGGGTCATGAGACACTCATCGCTGCTGCAGAGTCTGGGATGGACGGTGCTTTACTTGTGCTGGTGTAGGCAGAGCCAACAGCAGCACCCTGTGGTGCCGGCTGCTCAGGGGGGTGCTGTGAGAGAGTGGTGGCAGGGGCCTGCAACCACCAGAGCCTATGCCTCCCGGTGCAGGGCACCTGGGCTGGGTCTGAAGAGGCTGCAATCCCTGTCTCTGTGCAGAGAATCCCCCTGAGTGACATGACCCGGGAGGAGATCAACCAGCTGGTGCAGGACCTGGGCTTCTACCGCAAGGAGACGCCTGATGCCCCTGTTCCTGAGGAGTTCCGGTTTGCCCCTGCTAAGCCTCTGCCCACCCTGCAGCCCCCCAAAGCTCCTGCAACTGACAGCAAGACCCCATCTGAACGTGACAACAAAGAACATCCAGACCTCTAGTGAGGGGTGCAAAGAGTGGGTAGAAGTGGCAGAAGGTCCTGCAGCCTCAGTGGGTGAGGATGAGGGTGTTAGAACAGCTGCCTCTTCCTATGCAGCTGGGAACAGATCCATGGGGTGACAAGGGTTTGACCACGGTGCAGAGAAATCTTTCCAGCTCCCCCCACTGTTGCTCAGTGTTCCATAGCCTCTTCCCCGAGGATGCCCCGAGCAGCTCTAGACTTGAGCAGAGGCTGCCTGTGCACTGATGATATCCAAGTGAGCTATATCTGCCAGTATTGCCTTCCCCCACCCCAGCCATTCTGACATGGCCAGTCTGAAGGAGCAGTAATCTCATTGTTCCGTTATCATGCCCCGAGGTTTAGTCAACTCCTGGTGCTGGACAGCGATTTCCTACCTGCACAGGACAGGATGAAACCCTCAGCAGAAAGCCCCAGGTGCTGAGAGTAGATGTGCTGAGTCCTGGAGGTGGGAAAGCTGCCTCCTGGGAGGGTATGGCTTCACACCACCAGCAGGGTTGCCTCATATTGAGCACACAGTAAAACTTTTGCTTACAATCAGCTGCACCTTGTCATCTTTCCAGGGTGGGCTCAGTGGGGCATGCATCAATGCCTGGAGGAGCTGGGTGCCACAGAGCAGCTGGCAGAGGTGGAGGGGGCCGCAGGGTCACCCTGGGTGCACGGCCGCCTCTGGCAGGCTGACACACCAACCCACAGACCACCTCCACGGTTCCTGTGCTGCTGCAGGCAGACAGATCAGTCAGTGCAGCTCTGGGCACAGCTGCTCGCATGGGAAGCAGGTGGACGGTGAGGAAGCCCAGGTCTGGGTCCTGTGGTGTAGATCTGAAGCCCACCTGCTGTGCAGGAAGGTTGCTCCGGGGGCTCCATGCAGCCACGTTGCTTGGAGGGGGTGGGGAGAAGGACCAGAGGCAGAGGCATTGCCCTATAGAATAAATCTTTATTGTCTGGCTGGTGTTGGTACACGTGTCAACGCAGGTGTAGACGGTGATGAAGGGGTGAGTGGCACTGAGCACAACGTGCCCAGAGCTGGGGAGGAGCACGAGGGCTGCCTAGACCCTGGCCCTGGCCCCTCGCACCCTCCCTGCTCCCCTCCAGCTCCCCAGCACGTGGGTGCTGCAGGTCCCTGCCGTGGAAGTGCCCTGGGCACGTGAGTGCAGTGGGAAGCAGGGTGTCAGCATGGGGCCATCCCAGAGAGGTGGCACCAAGCAGGGACTGTGGTGGGCAGAGAGGCTGGCTTCCTTGCAGGGGGGCCAGGAAAACCGCTCTCGGGCTGCCTGGAGACCAAGGTGCTCTGCCTCATGGATGTACCAAAACCAGCAGTGCCCACCAGGGCCCTGGTTCATGGGGGTCCGCAGGCTGAGCTGCACTTACGCAGACCCATGCTGGCTCAGGGCCCGAGGGCATGACCATGCCCCAGCCTCCCTGGGAAACAGGGGCACTGCCCACATACAAACAATTCCTTGAAAACAAATAACTTAATATGCTAGAGCATGGCGGGGGGGAGAGGAGAGCCAAGCTGGCTGCAGGGAGGGTGGCATCCTGGGCAGCATCCACCTGGCACTGTCCTGCCCTGCCCATGCGTTCAGCCGGCTGGCAGCCAGCCAGGGCAGGGGGCTGACCGAGGAGCTCCAGCAAGGCCAAAGCAGGGGGGTGACCCAAGAGACAGAGTCCCCCCTTCCCCAGTGCCAGCCCCACAGCCTCTCCAGGCCCTCCCGCCAGCCTCTCCGCGGAGCAGCAGCTCCTCCACACACCGGCGTCCCTGCGGGGAGGGGGCAGTGAGGTGTCGGGCAGCTGCAGGCCAGGGCAGGCTCTAGCACTCTTTCTGCCGCATGCGCAACTCGTGGCGTCGCAGGTGGTTGTAGAGGGACTGCACATAGGTGAAGACGCACTTGGGGTCTGGCTTCTTCCCCATGATCATCATGTCTTCCACCTCCACCAGGGGCACGCAGTCTGCCAGCATCCTGTGGAGACGCAGGCCTCAGCATGGCTGGGCGGGCTGCCCCTTCCTGCAGGGGACTGGGACGGGGTCCGCCAGCACTGGGTCCCTCTGCCCTTGGACTCACCCTGCCCTCCGTGCCCCTAGCCTACCGCTCCTGCTGCCTCCAAGGCCAGGCAGCCTGCAAGCACTGTTCACCCTGCTGTCTCCGTGCTCCCCTCCCACCCGAGTGTGCCCTGCCCCAGCCCCTGCCCTGCTCTCAGTGCTTGCGGTCACCACATAGACATTTGGGCATGCCTATCCTCCTCCCTCAGCTAATGCTGGTGCCTTTATGGCAGAAACCTGCATGTGCCTGCATTGTGTCCCGCTGCCTGCACAGTGAATCCAGGCAAAGGCTGCCTGGCTGCAGTGGAGACGCTGGAGTGTCCCTGTCCCACGCTGCCCTTTGCTCTTGCCAGCCCCATTCTCACCCAGGTGCTGGATCACAGCCCAGGGAGGCTGGGTCAGGCCTGCCTGCAGGCCACAGCACCGCTGGAGCTGTGCAGCTCAGCCCTCGCCCCTGGCTACCACGGCCATGGCAGCATCTGCTGCATCAAGGGCTGTGCTGGGCCCTTCCCCAGCTGCTGCCAGCCTCAAGGCTGGGATTAAAGCTGGCCTCTGGGCGATGCTGCTCGTCCCAACTGCAGCGCTCACACTGCCCCTCTGCCGTGAACAGCACTCCAGGCTGCCCCTGCCATCCCACAGCCCTCCCAGGGCCGAGCACCACCCCAAGCCCTGAGCTGGGGCTCCCGACCTGCCAGGCCCCAGGCAGATCCTCAGCTTCCAGGGCTGCTTGCATAGCTGGGTCAGTCACTGCTGCAGCCAGGTACGGAGGGAAGAGTAGGGCCAGCTTCCACTCCATGTCCTGGCTGTTGAGAGCTTAGGGGTCACAGAGGGCTGTCCAGGAGCAGATCAGAGCTACTGCTGCCTGCCCAGGTCACAGCACCCACACCACCAAGCCCAGGTGGGCAGCAGCACTGGCACCAGCACCCACGTGAGTGGTGCACAGGGCTGGTGCAGCTGCTGATAGCAGCTGACAGGGCAAAGGCCGTGATGGAACCCAAAATAACAGCCCCATGCTGAGGCCAGAGCTGGGGATGAGCAGGCTGAAGCTCAGCCTAGGGCTGGGCACTGGAGCATGGAACACAGCCTCACTTAGAACCACCATGCAGCGAGCAGGGCTGGAGATGATAGGATGCTTCCAGGGTCCCACAGTGCCTACACAGGCCTGGCTTCATATCTGACTAGGGGTGCAGGCTGAGCCAAGAGGGGGGCTCATTGGGGCTGCTCCAACCCTACGGAGAGGATCGGACACCCCTGGCTGACACCCTTTGCAGCACCACCCTTCCCCCAGTCCTCTCCCCCCTGTGCCAAGCTGCAGAGTCCCACCTGGATTTGCTGCATGCTTCAGTACACCCAGCACGGTACCTGGAGTGAGGGACTCGGGCCTGGTGCAGGCACAGCCCAGAGCAGAACCACTGCTGGTGCCAGCCCTTGGGCAGGGAGGTATGGGTGAAAGGAGCAGCGGGCTCAAGGAGAGCTCCCCAGCTCCTGGGCTCCTCCCAGGTGCTGCAGCCATGCTGGGGGCGGGGTTCAGGCCAGCCCAGCACCTGTGTCAGGGACCTGCTTCTCTCTGCCTTGCTCCTTCGGTTAGCACTGCAGAGCTGGAACTCAACAGGCCATGGAAGCAGCGGGCCCTGAGCCCAGGGCCTGGCTAGCACCAACCCCGCCACGTGATTCTGCAGCCCAGGGGGCCATGCTCAGGGCCTTGGAAAAGCACCCGCCTGGTCACAGGAGGCCCGTGTTACCGCCAGCCCAACCGTGGGCCCAGTCCCAAGGGTGATGGAAAAGCTAAGGCAGCACAGGGAGACAGGCTCTGTCCTTATAAAGGCATTGTTTGGGCCTCGGTGTGCTCGTGCAGCGTGGAGCCGGGGGAGAGGAGGCTCCAGCGCCAGCTGGGATGCCCCTGAGAACAGGCACAAACAGTGCAAGAAGAGGCAGGACTGGAGCCTTGAGTCACACTTTCCAGGCTCCCCTCTCTTTCCCATATATGAGCAGGCAGCACCTTGGCAGGGGGAGGGTAAAGAACATCCTCTGCCACGCCTGACCCCAGAACACGGCGCTGGCAGCCTCCAGCCTCCACCCCCCCAGGGCAAGCAGCCCTGATTTCGGGAGGAGGAGGCAGCAGCAAATGCAAGCAGTGAGGCTGGGGGGGGAGGCTAGGGGGCAATGGGTGCTCATCCATCACCTGGGCAGAACCGCTCAGGCCTGTGCTGCAAAGTACTTCAGAGTGACCAGAGTGGTGTTCCCTGTTAACCTACAGCTCAGCACCCAGGCTGGAGTTGGGGAGCAGGAGGTCAGGTGAGAGCTCCAGCAGCACTGCTCCCACTGAGATCACCCCTGTGGCTGGAGAACCATCGTCCCCCACCCCAGCTGACACATTCCCCTCCACGGCCACCATCTCAGCCCGCTCCCCCCCCTAGAGCTATTCTGACAGCAGAGAGGAGGGCTATTTGCCCTCCACCCCGCTCCTGGCAAGAGGGTGGCTCTGCCCCACAGGCCAACGGCACCAAAACTCAACCCTCGCCCACCAGCATCCCCCATCCTCTCCCCCAGCCGCAGCTCCCCGGGCCCTCCTGCCGAGCACATGGCCGAGCTGCAGGACGCGGGCAGGTGGGTGTTGGGGTGGTAATTTGACAGGAAGATTCTCACCATCGCTCCCGGGGGTGAAAATGGGCTACGACTTTTTGGTTTTTACCAGCCCCTTCTGGACCAGGCAGCGATAGAATTCCTGAATGTATGTGTACACACACTTCCAATCCGGCTCGCGCATCCGGACCATGTCCTCCACGTCCAGCAACTGCGGACAGTCTGCGTGCTTCCTGGGGGCAGGGAGAGAGAGGGGCAAGCCAGTGACCGCAGCCCAGTCGGGGAGGGGAGAAAGAGAGAAAACAAGAGACATATCAATGCAGTTCCCGTTCCCCGGGCAGATGTTGCTCTGCTCTCGCATGCTCTGGGGGTGCACGATGCAGGGCGGGACAGGTCCAGGCACCGCCACGCTCCAAGGCCATTCAGTGAGATTTGGGGGGCCAGGTCTCACAAGCGGGGGGACGGGAGGGCAGGGGCAGGTGAGCAGTGTGGACAGGCGTGAGGTCCAGAGGGAACGACAGAACAAGACAGAGGAAGGAGGGAGTGAGGTGTTCTGGCGCGCCTGGTGCTCGGGGAGCAGGTTCCAGAGCGGAGCAGTGTTCTATATAGCTCGTATATAGACTGGCCGGGAGGGCCAGGCAAGCCCAGCCCTCCTGCCCAGCTCCGCTTGGAACTGTACGGTACAGCCCTGGTGCAGGAAGCTCAGGAGAAGATGCTCACAAGAGCTGGAGGAGGAGGAAGGATGAGAGGCCACCTGGCTTCCAGGCCGGAGAGATCGATGGCTCTCTCAGTCCACGTACCGGTCCCCAATTAAGGCAAAAAGTCTATTAATAGGAGTGCCAAGACCCAGATAGACGGCCCCCTATTCCTGCTTGCTCCACCAAACAGCACCACAGCACCACGGGAGCTCCCAGGAGCTCCCAGCTCATGCTGCCGCACTGAGCACCAGCCGGCTGCCACCCGCCAGGGCAGGCGGGGACAGGACCCCCCTCTGAAACCTGCCTGATCCTGCCCTGAGGCAGCCGCCAGCAGGGTGCTGGAGGGGAAGAGGAGTGGATGGGAGGAGAGACAGAAGGAAGGAGAGAGGGCCTGGCTTCCAGCCCTCCAGCTGGATGCACTCCCGTCTCTCAGCACCCAGGAAAAACCAGAAGCAAAAGGGGAGGGAAGAGACTTGAGAAGCTGCGATGGTGTTTGAGCCCCTACAACTGTGAAGGAGGCACCTGCACGTACAAACCCAACTCCCCAGTCCCAGCTCCCCAGGTGCTGTAGTCCCTCACCCAGCACCCTGGAACAGGATGTACTATGCACAGCAGGGCAAGCTCAGAGCTGCTGCCATGCCTCGCAGAGCCCGCCCTGGCTTTGGGTCCTCTGCCCCACACCCAGGAAGCTCAGACCGCATGCCCACCAGCTCCACACCAGACTGGGCTGTACCAGCCTCTCGTGGCTCTCTGTACACCCAGGCACTGCTGTTCCCAGTGTCCCAACCTCATTGCATGGCACAGGAGAGCAATGCTGATGGGTGCTGAGCCTGGGGCACAGCCAGCTCCTCTAAAGCCATTGCTCTTGCCCTGTCTGCATCCTCCTTGCCCAGTCAGCAAGGAGAGCTGTCCTGAGCATGGGACACAGCACCATGAGATACGTACTCTGCAGAGGAGAAGGCCACCTCGAAATTGTGACGGCGATTCTGGGGTGTGAGCTGGCTGTAGTCAAAAGCCTCTGGAAAGAAGTTGTGGACCAAAGCACAGAAGGCCATGCCATCGCTCCAGCTGGATGAGAAGTTCTGGATGTCCACATGCTGTGGGGAGGAAGAGTTACCAAGGGGCACAGAGACCGGCCCAGCCTGGCCCTGCATGGGGAGAAGACAGCACTGACCTCATAGCCCCGGGTCTTGGCTCTGCACCAGTCCAGCAACATCTGCTTGATGCTGCTGGCATTGGGAACACCAAAGCTGGAGGAGCGCTGCACAGCTGTGCGCGCCGCCGCAGGGTTTGGAGAGCTGTGGGAGAAAACACAGAGGGTAACACACGTGATGTTTACCACTCCAGTTATCCCGTGCCTGGCCTGTCCTCACCTTCCACCCTCTTTCTGCAGCTTCTCAATCATGGCCTTGCGAGCCTGTGAGGCGGATGTCTTGGGCAGGCTCTGAGCTTTCATCAGCTCCTTCTTCTTCTCAGCCTGGCGCCGCTCCAGCGCTGCCAGACTGCTCTGCCTTGAGGCACTCTCATCTTCCCGGTCAAAGATGCTGGAAGCAACAGACAAAGCATCAGTGCAGAAGGTGATGCATGCAGCCCTGGGAAGTGCACACAGTGTCCTCAGACCCTTGCCATCCCTGACAGCTCAAAGACCACCCCACTGGTTCTGCCCCAGGAACGTGGAGGTGGCAGAACTCTGTGCTGGGAGCTTTCCTTGTGGCAGGGCTCACCACCCAGGCTCCTGCCCACAAAGGGAACCCCCAGGTTGCTGCTGTGAGGACCACTGGAGACAGTGAATGTGCATCAAGGAACAGGAGGTGACTGATGGCTTTGGGGATGTCCCCATATGGGGACAACACAAGCTGGACAACCAGGCAGCTGACACAGACTGCTTTATCTGTCCTGTTGCTGAGCTGGTGAGGGCCCTGCAGAGGCACCACCACTCACCTGCCTGTCTTCTTGGAAGAGGAGCTGTAGGATGATTTGGTTTGAACAAACGTGCTGCTGCCATCTGCAAAGACAGAGGAAGAGGCCTCAAACAGGAGCCACAAAGAAACAGAACTGGGCAGGCTGAGGCACTCTCCACCGCATGCTCTGCGGTAGCAACGCCCCCACGGTTATGCCCAGAGGATGCTGTGGAAAAAGGGCAGCACAAAGGGGCAGCAAAAGCTCTTACTGTCTGTTCTCTTCACATAACTGGACTCCATGGTTGTTGTACGGGAAGTCTTGGTGCCATCATCTGTGAGGGGGAAGGCAAAGTGGGATCAGCTGGGTCAGGGTGACAGCAGCACCCACAGAAACTGATTACCGCAAAGCACCCTTGTGTCCACAGAGCATGAAAGGGAGAAGTCCTGGACAGTCAGTGGGAGGAAGGGGCACAGCTATGTCCAGGACAGACAAGAAGGGCACGACAGATGGCATGTGCCCTCCAGGCAGCAGAGACCAGGCAAAATAGAGAGGCCAGGTGAAGGAGTGGGCAGGACGGCTGGAGCAGCCCTCAGCCACAGACAGCAACTCTCAGCTTCAGTTGGCCAGCACATCCAGGGATGCTGACAGCAAGAGGTGTAGGTGACAGGAGGGTCCTGAGGTGCAGAGAGCAGACAAGGCCTATGCCAACACTGACTGGGCGTACAGATCAGGTAGGAAGGCACTAAAACTGAACCCTTAAAGCTCAGGCCCCAGGCAGGCTCTGGGAGAGCCAGGAGACACCCACGTCCTCGTGAAGCAGAGGCTAACAGAGGGAAGGCAGCAAAACCTGGCTCTAAACCAAGGTTCTCCAGGGTGCAGCTGACCCCATGCACCCACAGTGTCACCTCCCTGCACAGGGAGAGCAACAGAAGGTGCCTGGGTCTCTGTGCTGGTCCCTGCCCAGGGCTCTGCAAGGCCCAGTGCCTGCCACAGGCTGGGCTGATGATGGAAATGCCAGATCCAGGGCAAGTGGAGAGTGGCAGAGAGAGAAACAGTGGTGAGCCTTGGCAGCAGAGCACCAGGAAAGCTCTCAGCACGGCTTCCCAAATGGCCAACACGCCTGCAGAGCCAAGCAAGCAAGGCTCCTGCTCTGCCAGACCTGCCCTTACTAGACTGGATGAGGCGTTCTGTTTTGGTGACAGTGCTGCGGGCTGAGCCATCGGCCGACTGGGAGCTCTGCGTGGTAGTTGTCTCGGTGGTGTGGCCGGCCCTGCCTGCTGTGGCCTGGCTCTTCATCTCCTGCAGCCTCTGGTCCCGCTCCTTCTCCCGCTGGTCTGCAAATGCACACGTGAGACGGCATCAGCAGCAAGATGCAAGGTCCGTGGGGTGACGGACATGGTCCCAGCCATCCCAGGGTCTTGCCAGCTGCAGCCAGTCCAGAACCAGCCTGGCAAAGCCGGGGGTTTGGCAGAAGACAAAATGCTCTCATCTTTACTACCCAGATGCCCCGGCTCAGTCACACTCCTCCTGGCTCCACCTGCAACACCTCTGTGGCTAACAGCAGCCCCACACACCCCGGCCCTCCCTGCCGCCTCATGTCTACCGTGGGTCACCATCCACCACGCCCAGCAGCTGCCAGATACCTCGCTTGCGCTGACGCAGCTCCCGCATGGCATTACGGATCAGTCGTCGCTCCTCAAAGTCTGTTGTCTGATCCAGCTGCAGGAGGAAGGGGGAGGTTAGCATTTCCCTTCTGCTCTTCTCTCCAGCCCAGTTCTGAGACCCCTTGCACCCAGACCGAATCCTGTTCTCAGGAGCCCGCACCACCCTCAGGAGCGCCACGGTGAAAGAAGTACCATCTTATCCAGAACATCCTCATCCTCAATCCTGTTCAGCTCCTCAACGTTTAGCTTGGTCCTTTTTTCCACCTCCTTCACTTGGACCTTCTCCATGCCGTTGGGCAGCTCTGGCTCCAGCCTTGGTGCCTGGGGCTGCTCCACCAGCTCTGGTTCCATCTGCAAGGACAGTACCACACGCCTGAGCCTCACCAGCTCTGCCGCCCGCCGTGCTGCTCAGGGCCCGAGTTCCCCAAGAGCCTGTTTCCTTGCACAGTACCACAGGCGGCAGGGACCGTGGAGGAGACGTGCTGCGTGGTGTAAGAACTCACAGTTGGTGGGATTCTGTGAACGACAGCAGTGACCAAGGCAGGCAGAGGAGCATCACGACCCCCAGCTCAGCACACCACAGCCCACCGTGCCCCAGGAGACTCCAGGCCTTCTCTTATCTGCTTCTACTCTGGCTGCTGAAATGTCCCCAGACATTTCCCACTGCAGCCTGTGGGTGCCCACGACCCACCAGTGCCACCAGGGTCTCCAGCAAGGCAAGGGGGAACCCAGAGGGACCAGGCTGGGCCGCACCACGCCTGGTGCCTCACAGCCGGCAAGGTGCTGGCAAGGCCAGTGCACACCATTAGCAGCAAAGGGATTTCCAGGGAATTAAGAGACTTAGTGTAAAGAAGAGCTTGCGGAGCAGGATCAAGAGCCTCCCTGTCATCCCTGCTCAGGAACTAGGCCAGCTCAGCCCCCACAGGAGCACAGCCGGGATGCCAAGTCCCTTTCAGCGCGACCCCCAAGCAATGTGCCGCAGGCAGCTGTCCAGGCCCAGAATAGGGCCTGGAGGCAGCGGGCAGGAGGTGTCAGCGGGGGACCAAGACAGCCCCACTGCACACCTGGCCCCATCCCATGCCCCTGCCAGGCATGGGGCAGGCAGGCACACACTTGCTGGCACCCAGCTCCCCGCTCAACCCAGGCTGGGGCCAGCAATGCCTGCGCCCTACAGCAAAGCCCCATGTGGCAGGAACAGCAGAGCCCAGGGCCACCACTGCAGGGTGAGAGGACGCCTGCAACTCGAGCCCGCAATATGAGCCCGCACGGGGGCTGGGACAGCTGCCCCGCAGCCAGCACGCCCTGCGGCTGGCACGCCAGCAATGCAAAGCAGGCAGGCACCATTGGCTCCGGCTCGGTGCTAGCCTCCCACAGCAGCGGGCCATAATCACAGCTAATCCCGGTGACGCTGCCTGCCTGTTCCAGACACCCACTCTCACAGGCCCTCCTTCTGCCATCCCTTGCCCGAGGGCTTCTGCTTGGCCCCAGCTCCGCACCCGCTGGGCCTGGGGGCTCCAGCTTCAGCTCAGCAGAGCCAGCAGCACCCTCGGCCCCACAGTCCACAGAGATCCAGGTCAGGACCGTTCCACCCTCCTCCCCAGTGCCTCCCCCCCGGCTGGGAGCTGCCTGGGGCCAGGCTGCCCGGACCAGCCCTGCTCACACTCACAAAGCTGTTGCTCCGGGAGAGGTGCACAGACGACTGCTGGCGTGTGCTGGAGAAAGTGGGTGGATGGGCCACGGGGCTGCCGGGCTCCTCGGCGGCCTCAAAGTGAGCGCAAGGGTCCTGTGCTTCCAGAAAGAGGGTGCTGAGGTCCTTCTCCACGGGCTCCTGCGGCCCCAGCCACAAGGCCAGCACGTCCAGCCGGCGGCCCAGGCGCGCCAGCTCTGCCCGTAGCACCAGGTGCTCTTCCTCCAGGTCATGCAGGGCGCGGGCCAGGGGCTGCACTTGCCGCAGTGCCTGCTCCAGCTGCCCCTCCACTGCCCGCCTGAAAGCCTGCAGCTCCCACCGCAGCTCCTCCAGCTCGGCCGCCCCAGCCTGCGCCAGGCCCTCCAGGCTGGCCCCCGGCATGGTGCCGGTGGGCTCCAGGGCTGCGGGTGCTGCAGCGAGCCCCTCTCAGCTGTCTCCTGCTCTTTATACGAGCTTCAGGGGCACCACCCCCAGCTGGAGACCAGCCCGGCTCCGTGCCGGCTCAGCTATTCTTGTCGCAGCGGCTGGGGGTCCCGTGCAGGGGTGCTTAGGCAGGCGCTGACACTTGGAAGGATTTCCAGGCCCTGGGGGACCAGCTGGCCCAGTAAGGGGGGCGGAGGGGGTGGAAGTGACACTGTGGGGCAGGGTGGGTGCCTGGCAGCTGCTGCGGAAACAGGGTCCTGCCTCTGCCAGCCCATGGCACCCTTCCTGTCAGTAGGTGCCGTCATGGCCAAGCGGCACTGGGGCTCTGCAGGACAAGCCCTGGGCTGCAAGGGGAGGCAGGCAAAGGCAACAGCCCTGTATGATCCACCCCAGCCGTGCTGCTCTGCTGCATGCAGACCGCCCCTCCTACACAGCCCTGGTAGCTCCAAGGACTGGGACCGCCCTTTGCCTTCCCTTGTCCCTTCTGCCACTGCTGAGGACGCCGTCCCATGTCAGCCACGAAACACAAACCTCTTCAGCCCCAGGCCAGTGAGGGTGCAGGGTCCTGTGCCACCAGCTGTGGCCATGGGAACCCATGGGGGGACCCATTTCCCCTCACAGCACACAGCCGGATGGCACGCCAGGTCCCCATGCACCAAGCACACACAGCACCCCCAGCATGCCAGCAAGAGGCGCACGCTACAGTAGCCGCTGTCCCCCAGCTCCACGCACGCCGCAGGTCCCCTCAGACTGACCCCTACCTGGCAGGGCTGAAGGCAGCACAGCCTCTTCTTCCTCCACCTCCCTGCCCGCTCGCAGCACACCTGGAAGCTGTGTCTGCCACTGGGCAGCTGATGTGTCCTGAGCCCCCTCCCGGCACGGCAGCACTGCTAATACCTTAATGAGAGCTGACGGGCCGTTGGGGAGAAGCCTGCGTGAGCGCGTTAGCGCAGGGAAGTCATCCTCCGCAGGCAGTAAGCTGCCCCTGGGCAGCAGGAGCTGCATCCTGGTGCAGCCAGGCTGCAGGTACTGCCTGCTTCACGCTGGCAGAGGCAGTGGCTGAGCTGAGCCTACAACGAGCAAGCAACGCTCTGGCCACCAGCACTGCCATACCCACAGAAGCAGGCAGGCAGGCCTGGCATTCAGCCTCGGAGGGCCGTGAGCTAGGCAGCACTGCTCTTGACATCCCAGCTTCTGCCAATGCCACTGCGTGCACGCATGCTTTGCATTGCCCTAGATGGCCAAGAGCAGATAAAAGCACTTGAGGAGCTGTACACGCTGGACTGCCTCTTGGGCACCTCCAACACATCGCCCTGCACAAGCCCTGCTGCCCCAACACCCAGGGCTGCATCCAGATCTCCCCCCAGAGCTGAGCGGGGGTGCAGAGGTTCCAGTTGTACCCAAGAATCCCTCTGTGCCACGTAGGCACAGCTTGAGAGCACAGAGAGAGGAATAGGTGAGAACCCAGCCCACTGCCCCAGGGCAGATCGAGGGGCAGAGCCCCGAGCAGTGTTTGCCAGGACAGGCTCTGATGCTTCATGGCCAAGCTCCGTTCCCAGGATGAAAAACACAGGGCTGGATGGCTGAGCTACCACTACCCTAAGAGGTATCTGAGATCAGAGGGAGAGACGCACAAAAGCCTTCCACCTACCCCCACCCCAAGCACCTGTATATGCTGTGGCACAGACTGGAGCGCACAGGGCTCACCAGTCCAGGAACACAGGTCTACACATAGACCCCAGGAGCTCCCCCACCCATAGAAATATCAGCTGGAGCTTCCAGATCATCCTGCCACAGACAACTACCTGCCCCGACACACAGAGCACCATGGCTGCTCCCCACCCCAAGCCCAGGACCCTGCACACCATGCCCAAACTAGGCACAGCCCTGTGGCACACAGCCCCTTTAGACACCACCTGGGTACACTCACCTTGATGACATTGCTGCTGATGCTGCAGATGCTGCTGCTGCTGCTGCTGGGGATGGTGGTGATGCGGATGGGGGTGCTCCTAAGCCCCAGGGTAAGCTCTGCAAAGGAAGCCACGGGTACTCGGGGCTTGCTCCAGCCTGGCAGGCTCAGCCCTGCACTCATGGCTGGGGAAAGGCTCCGGCTCCGGCCGGACTGTCTGCCTGCTGCGTGCATCCTGCCTCAGCTGCAGGACGCTGAGCTCCGGTGCACAGAAAGGGCTCTGAGGACAGCTGATAAATGTGGGAGCTCTTGCATGAGGGGGGAGCCAGGCCCCCCCTTACCATCCCAGCATGCCCTCCCCCCTAAGAAGGACAATTTCCACAGCTCTCTATCTGTGGCCAAGACTCCCTAGCGTGAGGGACAGCCCCGAGAGAACACGCGGAAGCCTCCTGAGCCAGCAGTGTCCTCGTGCAGGCAGGCAGGGCTGGACTGGGCATCGCACAGCGGTGGGAATGGGACGTTGCACGGATGCTCAGGCCAGAGGGAGAAGGCAGGTCTATGGGGATATGGCATGAATATGGGACAGAGGACTGGGCATGAAGCAAGGATAGTGCAGTGTTTTAGGGCCAGATGGGTCAGGGCAGCCCGTTGGGACAAGAGGAAACAAGACTGTGGGGACAGGCAGGGGGTAAGGAAGGACCATGGGCATGGAAGGGAGTGTGGAAGAACAGCAGGGCCAGGGATGGACCTTGGGGACAGACGACCTATGAGCAGAGCTGTGCTGAGCAGGCTGAGCGTTCCCTGCCAGCAGGTGAAGGCTGCCAGGCGCATTCCTGCCCACAGCCTGCTCTTTTGGCAGAGCCCACGCTCAGCCTTCTGGCCACCAACATCCAAATCCCACCACTGCTCACCTGCCAGCCGCTGCCCACACTCCCATCGCCGCCCTCCTGCTTACTGGTTTCCACCCGCTCCCTGGTGCCCACCAGCCCCTGGCACCTTCTCGTCTGCGCACATCGCCCTTCCAGGCGTCAACCCTCCCGGCACATCCTGCGGCCCCTGCGGCAGCTCCCCACTGTCCCCCCCGGCTCCCACCTCCCCAGTTGGTGCCCAGTTGCCCATCAATTCCCCGCTGCCCCCACATCCCGCCCGGTGCCCACCTGCCCGCTGGCTGCCGGGGGCGGCCACGACACGGGGCGTGAGGGACTGCGTGAGGGGCTGCACGCGCCCATCCTTGATCTCGATGGTGAAGTAGGTCTTCATGCCGTCGTGGGCACCGGAGGAGCCGACGAGGCGGGGGCCTGCGGGCGGCCGGGCCGGGCTCTGCTCTGCGCCTCCGCCTCCGCCCCGCGAGTTTTGAGCGGGCCCCGACGGGGCCGAGCGCGGTCCCCGCTGCCATTGGCCGGGCCCGGCCCGCCCCCCCGAGCCGCCCGCCCCCTCGGGGCCGCCCGCCGCCGCCGGGGCCGCAGGGGCGAAGCGCTGGGCACGGTCCCGCACCGAGGAGGAGCGCTGCACGGGGCCGTCGGGGCTCGGCTCTGTAAGGGACAGCGCAGGCGGGTCAGCCCTGGGGGCTAGCATCGCCCCGTCGAGTGCCCCGCTGTGCACGCAGCACCCTAGGGTGTCCCCACCGCACGCTGACCCCGAGACACCCGCACCGCCACCACGCGTGCTGCCCCCCTGAAGGAAACGTGCGGGCAGGCAGAGGCTGGCCCCGCTCAGTCATGCGGCATCCTGGCGCGACGAAGCTCCTCGCTTGCCTGGGCGCTGCTGCTGGGAGACCTTCCCCCCCCCGGGGAAGCACAGAGAGAGAAAAGAGCCACCACGGGAACCTTACCCACGCGGCCAGCCAGGCACGGGGAGGACGGTGTTTGCTCCCAGCGGTGAGTGTTCAGGCGAGACGGGGTCTTCGCTGCATTCTGGGTGGGCGCTGCCGTTCGAGAAGAGACGGGCCGTTTCCAGATATGCAAAGAACGAGACAAAAGGAGCAGAGGGTGAGTGCAGTGCAGGGCAGCATTCTCAACTGCCCCCCATGGGAACAGCACCCCTGTGGCCCCATGTTCCCCAAAGTGCGGCACCAAAACCCACGGGCACCTGCAGGCCACCCTGCAGCACAAACAGCATGGGAAGGTAAGGGAAAGACCGAGGTGTCCACACCCAGGTGGGCGCCAAGAACCTGGGGTCTGTGCTGGGAAGCTGGGATCATCCCTGCCCCTGTGTGACCCTGTCAGAGCTGGGCCAGCCCGGCTTCGGCTTCATGGGGAGGAGGAAGGAGCGCAGTGGCTCAGCTCCTCTCCAGCAAGCCCTGAGGTGCAGGCGCAAGGCCCTGTGCTGGGAGGTTGGCCTGACCTCACTGCAGGTGAGCCGAGCTGCTAGCCATCATGCAGAGGCTGAGAATCACTGCTGCCTGCTCCAGAGCCCCGTCGGGAACAGCTGTCCTGTGGTAGGGCAGGGCTGGGTGTGGAGGGGGCAGCAGCACTGAGCAGGCACCTGCTTGGCCTGGATCACCGACACGCAAGCAGTGGGGCTCAGCCTTTACTCAGCAGCTAAGCCTGGGCCCTAATTGCCAGGCTACCTCCA
Organism: Heteronetta atricapilla; assembly: GCA_011075105.1. NCBI lineage: Eukaryota > Metazoa > Chordata > Aves > Anseriformes > Anatidae > Heteronetta > Heteronetta atricapilla. Next base: position 4,191,948 of record CM021745.1, on the reverse strand, counting down.
AGCAGGAACTTGACCTTCAAGGTGCCTGGGGCTGCAAGCTCATTTTAGTCTTTATTTCCTCCTGGCACAGTGGAAGGGAAGGATTTTCCCAGCAGCAGGACAGGGCATCTGCTGCCCAACGCGATCTCTCAAGGCTGCCAAGAGGACTCAGCCAGGCACGGAGGTCCTGGACCGGTGCTCAGCTCCCGGACAGGCCAGCAAGCACAGTCCCAGAGGGGGGGCTGGGGCCAGACGGGTGCTCAGCTCCCAGCCTTATTGGGACAAAGAATGCAAAAGGCCGGGGTTTACTGCACGCGCAGATTCCCTTTCATGGCCCGGCAGCAGCCCGGCCAGTAGCTGGGGGACTTGTAAACACTGCGCCTGGCACCCCACTGCCAGGACCGAGGCCTGGGACAGCCCCACAGCAGCTGGAAGAGGGTCAGGCCCACAGCCAGGTGGGAAACAGTCACCAGCTCTGATGTCCTTTGACCTGGATGGTTCCAGCTGCTGCATTCCTACCCCGAGTCGCGTTCCCAGGGCTCATGACCTGTGGACTTCATGCTGGCTCTGGGGAGGGCTCAGCCCCCAAGCAAGGCAGTGCATCCTCCCAAGCATCCTCCCAGCACGGGGCTGCACCGTCTGGCCAGGGCAGGGCAGGGGCAGCGAGGCCTGGCGCTGTGCAGGGTGCTCGCACCCGGTGGTGCTGCCAGAGCTGGGAGAACCTCCAGCCCGAGCTGCTCCGTGTTGCCCTGTTGAGGGCTGCCCTTACCCGCTTGCTTCTCCTCCAGCTTCACAGCCTTCCCTGATGCCTGGCTTCGCACACAGACGACAAACTGCAGGAGGGGAAAGGGGCATTGCAAGTGAGCTGGGGAACTACCCAACATGCAGCCCACCCCCCTGCCCCGCTCCAAAAACCCCTGGCGAGTCACAGCCCACAGGGGCAAGCACTGGGACCAGTGTTATGACTGGTCCTTGAGCTGCCTCCACGTGTGGCACCTCCAGCCCCTGCTAAGGGGACCTGGGGGCATATGGTCTCAGTGGCTTCTAGCCCCTGCTCATGCCAGCATTCCTGTACCTGGTTGCCCTGGCTGACAGCACAGGGCTGATGCTGGGGATGCTGCTCTGCCTGGCGGCTTTGCCCCGTGCTGCATGGGGTTTCTTGCTGCTTGGCGTGGGGCTCCTGCATGGCAGAGGGGCTGCTGGGGCTCTTGTCTTTCCAGGAGGCCTGGTACTGCAGTTCACACTCGACCACAGGCTTGGTGCATGGCTGGACCTGCTCCGGCTCCGTGGCACAGTCTTCAGGCTTTAGGGCTGGGGCAGGCTCCGGTGCTGGAGCAGGCTCCAGTGCTGGGTGCAGGTCTAGGATCACCACGGTTCCCGAGGCTGTGCCTACAAGAGAGAATGGGCTCCATTCAGGGGAAGCCTCAAGCTGCTTGTGCAGCATCGCCACTCCCAAAGACCCAAGCAGGCAACTTGCTTTTCTGACCTAGCCTGGGCTTTTACGGGGATTTCCCCCACATCCCCCCATACCCCTCCATCCTCCTACTCCCCCCAACACCCCAGGTTCCCCCACGCTCCCAGACTCTCCTCCATACCCCAGGCAGGAGCCTGGGTAGGGCTTGGCCCATGGTAAATGGCATTTACATGGACTCACCCTGGGCACTGGGTTTCTGCGACCCTGTCAGCTTCTGGCTGCTCAGCTCCCGCGTCTCAGTTTGGGCATGCTCCTGCTCCACTGATGCATCTTGCTCATGGGCCTGGGGAGAGTCGGGATAAGAGCCCAGCCATGCCTGCAGCTGCCCCCATCCCAGTTGGGGGGGGGTCAGGAGCGGGAGGCAGGTCCAAAGTGCCATCTCCAGCAGCTCTGTCCCCTCCCTGCCACCCGGCCAGGAACACGCTGTGGCCTCTCCCTGTGCCACCCAGATGAGGCAGGGCAGGGGACAGGACATCCTCGTGCACCCTGCACTAGGGTTACTGCAGAAGGCTTGTTGGGGACAAGTGTTCCTACACCTTGCTGCTTCCACTGCCTTCCCCAGACTACCCTTGGCGGCTGGCAACCTGCTGCAGTACTGCCTGGGGTCGGAGGGCAGGGCAGTCAGGCAGCACTGGCCAGGCTGGAGGGATGCTGTGTCCACTGGAATGTGATCAGACACCTCCCTCCTACCATCCCCGGGACTCCCAGCACTCCTGAGATAGGAAGCAGGACACAGAGAAAGGAGCTCTTCTTGGGTCCCTCTTGTGCCTCCTGCTAGCTGTTCATGACAGAGAAGCAGACCAGCACTGATTGCAGGAGGTGGAAGGAGAGGACAGTTCCTGCCCTGTGCCCCTGTCCTGCATCCTCATCTCCAGGTATCCAGAGAGCCCCACAGCACCGGGGAGCACCCAGCTCACGGTGTCATGCCAGCCTGTCTCTGCAAGTGTCTCCAGCACCTCCACTCAAATGGGGATGGTCGGGATCACACACTGATGTCTAAGCACAACAGCAAGGGCATGTGGGTGACAGGCCTGCTTCCCTGACATTCTTGAGCAGAGTCAGTGCATCCTGGCAGTATTTGCCTCATCAGCCAGGGCACAAGTCCTGGCTGGACAGACACAGCTGGGAACAATGGGGCTGTCTTGGTTCCCGGTGGCTGCAAGGGCTTGGAGCAGCAGCAGAGAGTCAGGACGAAATGAAGGAGCACAGTGGAGAAGTGGAACAGAACAAATCTGGAGTGACGTGGGCTCAGATCCTGGTGTAACTCCAGGATGGGGGGAGGCAGAAAGGGGACCACACTCCAAAGTTTCACAGGAGAAACCAGTACTCAAACCTGTACCCCACTGTGGACTCTGTTTAAAGGAAATGCCTCAGATTTTGGAGAAATTGGCCAGATGAAGTGGAACAGCTCCACTGGCTGCTCAGGAAATGCCCCTGCACAGACATGGCTGCGTGTGGCAGTGCTCTGGGGGCTATGGTGCCAGCAGATCCTGACGGGGAAGTCCTGAAAGGTGATGCTGGGCACCTTTCCCTCCCACCAGCCTCTTTCCATATGCATAGGAGTTTTTGCCCCCAGAAGGCTAGCACTGGAGCCCAAGAAAAGGGCGAGGAGATGTCCAGCAGTTCCCCCACCAACAGCACCCTGCACACTCACCACAGAACGTTCAGGCTCCTCAGCAGGCAGCTGGTCTGCGTCGCTACCGTGGCCGCTCTCCTCTGTCCCATCCAGCACCGGCTGCTCAGCATCACCCCTCTGGCTGTTCTCCACACTCCTGGCTACAGCCAGGGACTCAGTGCTGCCCTGACAGCTGTTGTCCACACTCCTCACTGCAGCTGGAAGCTCAGAGTCTCCTCTCTGGCTGCTCTTCCCATTCCCAGACAGAGCTGGCGCTTCAGCATCATCCCTCTGGCTGCCTTCTGCACCTGCAGGCACGGCGGGGGACTCGGTGCCATGCCTCCGGTTGCTCTGCACGTTACCAGCCAGGGTTGCAGCTGGATGAAAGCAAAGAAGGTGTTTAGGAAGGAGCTGGCCACATCCCAGCACCTCTCAGGTAGGTGCACCAGCCTGCCCTGGTGGAGACACAGGGAGAACACCTCACCTTCAATTTCCTCAGCCCGCAGCTTGCGGATGGCAGCCCGGATGAGCTTGCGCTCCTCGTATTCACTGGCTGCTCGCAGCTGCAGAGGCGAAGACCCAGGAGTGAGGCACAGGGAGGACCTTCCCACCACAGATCCTCCAGGGTGGGGAGCAGGAAAGCCTTGATGACACACGGCTCCCCCACACCACCCCAACCTTGAGGTATGGGCCAGGCAGGGCCAGCATGGGCCCCAGCAGCAGCTACTCACCAGCTTTGTTAGCTCTTCCACATCGGTGATCGATTCAAGTTCTCGGGACAGGGAAGCCAGAGCCTTCTGCTGCTCTTCCTCCAGCTGCTGGGACCTGCACCAGGGCCGGGGCATCAGAGCAGCCAGCCGGCAGCCACGGTGGGTACCCGGGAGCAAAGTACCGCGCAGCCAACAACACCCCACCAGCAGCGCAGGCAAACGCAGGCAACGGGGTCCCCGTGCACACAGCTCCCCGGTGCCAGGCTGCTCCCAGCCCCGCACCCATCAGCATAAGGCCAAGCGACAGCAGGGCAGGCATTGTTAAAGCACCCAAGGGGGGAGTGGGGCTCAGACAAACGTGGTCCTCCCAGGCTGAGGCGGGGAAGAGCGGGAGCTGTGCCCTGCCCTGGGCTGTACTCACCGCAGCCAGTTCTCCTTGTTGTCCTGCCGGTGGCTGCCACGCTCGGGGCGGAAGCGCTTGGATGCCAGTGCCTCCTCGTCCCTCTCCAGCTCCTGTCGTTGCAGCTCCCTGATGGCCGAGCGGATGCGGCGCCGCTCGGCAAGGTCCAGCGTTGCCTCCAGCTGGGAGGACAGGGCAGGGCTTGGTGCTGTGCTCTCTCCGGGCTGCCCACGCGCCGCACAATGGGGCTGTCTGTCCTGCTCTGCCCACGCGCGTGGTGCACACTGCCTGGCACTGTTTGCCCTGCACAGAGCGGAGCAGGGCACACCCCCCCCCCCCACACACACACTGCCAAGGGACAGAGATAGCTTTTCGCTGGCATGGGACAAGACACACGAGGCTGACAGAGCAGGAAGGGAGCTGGGCACCACGGCTGGGACCATGCAAAGCAAGGAGATGGGGCACGTGGCATGAACGCCCATCAGTGGCCTGTGTGGCAGCCAGGGGTCAGTCCCCTGCCCTCCCACGCCAGCAGCACAGGGGCAAGCCCTCCCTCCCCCTGCAGCAGCACAGGGACTGCCCAGACCCCTCTCACATAACCACCCATCTCACTGGGGGATGCTGGCACAGATCCTAGCATCCCCTGGGAAAGGGTCACCCCAGCACATCTAGCACCCTGCGGGCTTGTCACTCCCATCCGGCAGCACTGAGGGATGGCAGGTGGCTCTTGGAGCCCAATCCAAGAACAGGATGTACCCCAAAGCAAAGTCCATGTCCGTGTACAGGGTGCCAGATCTGTAGGGAAAGGTCAGCCACAGCAGGCACAGCCTTGCTGCCTTCCCGCTGTGGGACCTCAGGACCAGTGTGGGGTGCTGGCTCCCAGCGAGGGAACTGAGGAGGTGATTTCCCATGGAGCTTGTTAAAAATAAACCCTGTGACCCACAGCAGCTGCTGTCAGCATCAAGCCCCAGCATGCTGGAAGTAACAGCAACCACGTCACAGAACAAGAGCATCAGTCCCCTTCCTTACATTCACATAGGACACCACCAGACCGCCAAGCACTGAGGCTTTGGGTCACAGCTGAGCAAGAAAACCAGCTTTTGTCCCTAAGCTGAGCCCATCCACTCTCAAGCCAGGTTTGCGAGCAGCACAGCAAGCTTGGAGCAAGCTAGGGGAGAGCCTCAAGCCACTGCAGGTCTGCTGCACACACTGCATCTCCCAGCACAGACACCGCTCTCCAGCTTCTCCTCCCTGCACTGGGCTGGGGCAGGGCTGGAGAGAATATTTCCATCCAGGCTGAGGACAGCAGGCGCAGGGACCCTGGAACAGAGCTGCCTTGCACTGCCCCAGCGGCAGCTGGAAACGTGGTACCTTGACAGCTCGGATGCCAAGCTGGGAGCAGCATCTTGCCCGATGCTGGGAAGCCCCCAGATGGCTGCACCTCAGGACCACTAACCCGCAGGGCCACCCTCCAAACCAGGCAGCACGGGACTCGTGGTGTTGGAGATGAGGATCCCCACTGCCTCGTCGCCTCAGAGGCAGCAGCTCAAAGCACCGAGCGCTCCCTCCCACTTCCCTCCTGACACCCCCTGCTGGGACACCAGGCAGCAGGCTGCTATCAGCACACTGCAGCCCGCAGTCACATCCTGCACAGCATCCACCTCCCAAGCAAAGCCAGGGGCTTGCAGCCCCACACCGTGCCCCCCCCACACTCCACAGGGTAGGGGCTCGCATCAGGAGGTTGCACCTCTGCAGGCACGAGAGCAGGGAAATAGATGAGGAGAGCCAGAGCTGCTGTGCTCCCAGGACACAGGGAATGTCAGGGCAGGACACCCAGGGAGGAAATCGGCCCCTCCATCCGCAGGGCCTCCCACTTCCCGTCAGTACTCCGCAACTGTGCTCGTCTGCCCGGGCTGCTGCCAGCACCCTTGGGAAGCTGCTGCGAGATGGGGCTGCGAGGACAAAGACACCAGCAGCGGGGCCTTTCCCCACGTGGATAATGGGCAGGTCACCCTAGAGACGGGAAATATTTAGTGGGGACTCCTCCAAGCACCTTCTTGGCGCTTTTCTGCACAGAAGAAAGCGCCCAGAAAAGCTGCAGACCCTTTGGCCAGCTGGCACTGTGCACGTTCCCCAGCAGCAGCTCTACCCCAAGCCTGAACGGAGGAGAGCTGTGTCCCTTGCAAAGGAGGCAGCTCTTTTTTCTGCTGGCTCCACATGCAGCAGAGAAGCAGGCTCTTGGAACAGAGCAGCCAGTGCAAGCGAGCTGCGCACAACACAGAGCCATGACAGCATCAGGCCAGGCAGCAGGGCCAGCCCCAGCCCACCCTACAGCCCCGCAGCCCTTGCCATGGCAGGCCCCAGGTCACAGAAGGCTTCCCTGCTGCCTGCACTGGGGTGGGAGAAGCCTCTGCCCCAGCAGACAAGATAGTTTGATGCAGGAGAGACCAGACTGAGGTATGTTCACGGACCTGAGGCATGTTCACGGACCTGAGGCAGGGGGTTGGAGGAGAACGGGGAGGGACAGTGGCAAGCGAGGCTCTCTGCAGCTGTGCAAAGGCCGTAAGGACAGAAAAACTCCCTTCCGCCCCATGCTGAGAGGTGGAGGCCCGGGCCATTTGCTAAACAAACTGCTGGCTGCACGCTGCTCGGCCCCGGCACCCGGCACAGGAGGCTCAGAACCTCGCAGCTGTGGTGTGGAGGCAGCAGCATGGCTACAGGAGCCGGGAACGCCCGATGTGGTTCCTATCCCAGCGCAGAGGACACCCTGCGGGCCCTCAGGCATGCCCGACAGCCTCCCTCTGGTTCTTTCACTGTTACCCAGCTTCGCTCCCCTCAGAGCAGCCTTGGCTTCTCTTGGGGGCGAACCCACAGCAAGGTAGGGGTGAAAGGCAGAGAAAAATCGGGCAGCAGCACTTCTGGAGACGTCCTGCCTCCAGCAGCCCAGCTGCCGCTTAGAAATATGAAGTCAAGAGGGAACTCACTGCTGGACAGAAGGGAGGGAAGAACAACCAGGCAGAGTCTGCCCTGCCCAGGAGGCTCTGGATGGGGTCTGACCTGCACCTGGGTCCTGGTGGGTTCAGCAAGCCTTTCCTCTGCAGGAGAGACGGCAGCAGAGCAGGAGAAGGAGCCTCACCCCAAGCCCACGTCAGCACAGAGCCAGGACAAGGCAAACAAATGGCTCTGGAGGCTTCGTGGCCAGCAGCGAGGGGAAAAGTGCCGGAAACCACAGCTGGAGCCAGGGGTGGGAAGGGGCCTAGGGGCCTGGCCCAGCCTGCAACAGCAAGCCCAGAGCTCGGGACATGCCAGGGCCCCACGGGCCCTGCCCAGCCAGCAGCAAATTAACGGTTGCGAGCAAACGCCCTCCCCGTCACACACGCACAAAGTGGCTTTGTGAGAAGGGTGCTGGCAAGCCACCCATGGGCTGCTTTCCTCATGATGCCCAAGCGCGGCGGCATTCAGAGCCTGGCCTCAGCCCCGGCCGCACCAGGGCCGGCCCGCCAGCAGAGGGCTGCAATTAGCCCCGCAATTAGCCCTGCATCCACCCACCTCCGGGATGAGGCTGAGCACACAGAGGGGCACTGAGCGGGCTGGAGCCCAGCCATGGGGAAGCTCAGCTCTGGGGACAGGAGCCAGACACATCCTCAGAGCAGCCACGGGTCCTCAACGGAGCCGCTCGCCTGTAAAGTGTCCCCTACAGCCCCCGTTGTCACTTCTGGAAGATGTGGAGAGCACGACTGCCTCCCAGACGGAGGAAGCAGGGTGGGCAGCCGGGACATGGCAGGGATGCGACAGGTCCTTGGGGCTGTCGAAGCAGCAGCCTTTCCTAAAAGCCATCAGATGTAAAAAGAAGGGCACCTCGTGCCTGTGACTTCCCTAGCTCAAGCCCTCCCTACCCCTGCTTCTGCCGATAAGGGATTTGCATCCTGCCTGTCTAGTTAACCAGGGTGAGATCTGGAGAGGCTATGAGAGGGGGGTGTCCCCTAGTCCGCGGCCAGCAGAACACAGCCTGGTGCTCAGCACAGCTCCAAGAACTCCAATATCCCCACTGCTTCCAGCCACACATCCAAAGAGCAGCCCTACAGCTGGCCTGCCCCGGCCTCCACAGCTGCCCTGCCAGCCAGCATCTGCTCCAGGCTCCTCCAAGGAGCCCATGGGAGCCAGGTGGGTGGCAGAGGCTCCCCCGGTCACTCCTGGCCCAGCCTGCTCAGCCCCCACACAGCAGCACCCCCAGGGACATCAGGCTGCTGCCGAGAGCTCATTTGCTGGGAGAAAGGAGGAGGAGAGCAAGACAGAAGCTGAGGGATAGGGAGAGTGAAGGAGTGAGGAGGAAGCAGTGGGAGAGGCAGGCAGTTTTCCCTTATATGGGCTAATCCTCTTCCAGCTGACTGGAGCCAAAACCTAACCAAAAAAAAAAAAAAAAAAAAAGTCCTTCCCCGCCTCACATGAGCTTGGAACAGGCTTTCCCCAGCCCGCTCTGCAGAGGCACAGGGAGACCTGTGCCCGCTGTGAACGGCCACTTCGAAGCTGGGTGAAGCCGGGGCAGGAGGCAATCTGAGGGCATAAGTGCAACTGCCGTCCTCCGGAGTCCCCCACAGCCACCAGGAGGAGGGGACAAGCCACAGGGACGGAGGGGTAGCCTCACAGCCTGCAGCAGGATGGGGAAAAGCGCTCTCCTCATGGACCTGCCCACAGCTCCAGGAGCCCCGTGCTCAGCCTGCGTGCAGCAGAATCACAGCGTGAGGTGGGGGCAGCTTCTGCCTTGGACACCTGCCTGGCCAGGGAGCAGCATGCACAAACAGTCTACTGCAGAAGGAAGGCACCAGTCCTCGCCAAGGGCTGCAAAGCCCCATCTAGTTCAAAAGAAGAAAGCCCTAGGGAGAAGCACTGCTTGCTGCCTGGGTGAAATCTGCCTCACTAGGCAGGCCAGAGACCCAGCTACATCTGGACACTCAACCCCCCTCCCTGCCACCGTTCCTGGGGCTTTGCATCAATCCGAAGAGCTCAGCAAGTCTCAGGTGGGGAGCGGCAGAGCCAGGGCACTGGCAGGATGGGGAGAAACCCAGACCACCCATTCCCACATCTCTAGGGTCACGCTCTGACCCCTGCTTCATCTCAAGGACAGCAGTGGGCTCTTTAACCAAAGCACAACTCAGCCTGTGAGCAACATAGCTACCCAGCCAGCTTTGTCCTCAAGGATGCTGCTGGCCACAGCAGCTCCTCCTGTGCACAGGGAGCGAGCAGTAGGAGTCACAAAACCCTGAGTGGCTAGCACAGATGTGATCTTAGCACAGAGCAAGATTCAGAGATGGCTGTTGGCCCTGCGCTGCCTGCATCAACTGCCTTGTACAACACTCCCTCAAAGTCCTTACACCCCTCTTTCCTTCCCTCTTCCCCCTTGGTGAGCATAAGGGACAGGTCTGCAAGTTGTCACCCAGAGCAGGCTGAGGAAGGCAGGTCGGGAAGCTCTCTGCAGTACAGCCCCCGTGCTGACCCTCTGCCCCCAGAGGTGCAGTTCCCAGTTCCCTCGCGCTGTCCCAGCACCCCGACCTTTTCCTGTTCCCTGCAGACGTTCTTTCCAAGCTGACTCAGCTTCCTGCCGCTCACCATTTCCCAGTGCTGCTCCAGCGCTTGCTCCCGGCTACCCTGTGCTCAGCCAAGGCACAAAGTAAGCCCCCCAGCCCTGAGCCCGCAGAGCTGGAGCCCAGGATTAGCTCTGGGGAGGCTGAGTCAGCAGGAAGGTACCAGCCTGTCCCAAGCAGCGCAGTATCCTGCTGGGGTGTCTGGCTTGGGCTCCAAAGTGGATGTGGCTGGCCGGCAGCACACTCCTGCCAGAAGCTCACGGCTTCCCCACACAGCCCTGTCTGAGCGAGTCAGAACCCTGCTCCTGCCTTTGGGCCACACAAGCGTTAATTGCCCACAAGCACACCCAGTCCAGGGCTCAGCTCCAGCCGGTTCTCTTGGGGGACTTGAACTGAGCAGGGAAGCAATTCCGCAGGGACTCTCGGGAAGTTGCTCCAGCAGCTGCCGGGATGCCCAGCGGCTCAGGCACAGCACTGCCAGCAGGAGGCAAGTGGCCGAGACTGGGAAGGGTTCAGCTCTTGGGGCTGAGCCAGCCCGGGGCAGAGAGCTAAGCAGAGACCTAAGCCAGATAAGACAAACAGCAGTTTCCCCACCTGGCACTGAGCAGGTAATTGAGGAGGTAGCAGGAAAGATCTTGGTCTGGAGCCGCCAGCCAAGGTGACAGAGACAACAGGCAGATGTTACAACCTGAGCACGGCTGTGAGCAGAGGGCCAACTCTGGCCAAAGCAGGAGGACTGGAATCTCCAAAGGCCAACACTGAGACAAGAAGCGGGCTGGCACCAGAGCTCACTCGTGCCCTCACCCCCCCATCTGCCAGGTAGGGCCCAATCCTTCCAGACCTCGCTGTCTGGGGCTAAAGCTTCCCTCCGGGGTACAGCAGCTCCTCGCGAGCAGCCCCGCTCGCTTCCTAGGCTGTGGAGCCCCGAGGACTCCGGCTCACCGATGCCGTCCCACCTGGCGGCAGGACCCCGGCCTCTACAGCCAGCCCGACCTGCCTGCGCCTCCAGCAAGCCCCCCATCCCTCTTTCCTCCCTTACCGGAGCCCCAGGGCTCGGGCACACGCGGCCGCAGCACTCGGGGGGCACGCACCGGACCCCCCCCCTCGGCCCTCCCGCAGCCCCTCGCCGAGGCGCTCGGACTCACCAGCTTCCTCAGCGCCCCCTCGTCCATGCCCAGCAGGCTCTCCTGGGCCATCCCGCCCGACCCACCGACGGCTCCCGGGGTCGCACCGCGGAGCTCGGGGTCCCTCCCGCGTTGCCGCCGCCGCCGCCGAGGGTTCGGCGCTGCCCCCGCCGCGCCCGAGACAACGAAGGGCGGCGCGACCCCGCGCCCCGCCCCGCTCCTCCGGTCCCGCTCCCGCTCCCGGTCCTTCATTGGGCTCCTCCAAAGCCGGGCGGGACGGCCCCGACCGGTCCCGCCGCAATTCGGGGGCGGGGGCGGCGGAGGGTGGGGAGCGGGGCCGGGCCTTGCGGAGCCGAGGTTCCTCCGGGCTTCCTCCGGGCTTCCTCCCGCCCGCCCGCCCGCCCGTCCCGGTTTCGGCTTCCCGGTGGCTCCGGGGCTCCTCCGGGGGAAGGACCGGGCCCCGACTTGCTGCCCGGGCCCGCAGCGAGCGCGCCTCCTCCGTGCCCCGCTGCGCCCTGCGGGGAGACCGGAGGCCTCGTCCCCGTGTGCCTTGGTGCCGACCCCCGAAGAGCTGGCGGGGGCCCCCTCGGGCGCTGCTCAGGGAGCCCGATGGGACCGCGGGCCCTGCTCCAGCAGGCATGGGGCAGCCCCGCTGTGGGAAGCCCCCCCCCACCACCACCACCCCACCCCGGGGGCAGCTGAAAGCCAAGCTCGGCTTGGGTTCATCAGACACCATCTTCGCTGGCGGTCAACAAGGATGGGTTTGGGGGGTTGGTGTGGGGATTAGCAGCCCTTGGATGGGGCCGTGGTAGGTGGGCTGGGCACTGCCCGCTGTGGCCCTGCGGTGGGGGCTTCGTCTCCTGCAGCTGTGGTGCGAGGCCCCGTGTGGGTCCGGGGCCGTGGTCAGCACGCCGTGCCCAGCAGTGCTACACAGCGCCTTGCCCGCCGCTGCCACAGCACAGCTGAGTTTGTTTGTGTAAAAGGAAACTGTTTCGTTTGGAATTAGAAAGGAACAGGATACATCATGGAAATATTTCTGTCCAGTCAGCCTTTTGTGACAGCTTTTAGCAAAACCCCAAATTTGGGTGTAAATCTGCCCAGAGAGTGCCCCTCCGGGCTGCAGCTCTTAACTCTTTCTTCCCTGGGGTCTGCCTGGGCCAGCTCATGTAGAGGTGCTGAGTGTAGGAGAGGGCAATTCGTTTCTCCAGGCCCCCCACTTTCCTTCGAAGTACAGCTAAGCCCCCAGCCCAGGCTGCTCTCCTTCCAGGAGTGCTGTCCCCATCCAGGCCACAGCTAGGGCAGGGGAGCTGCTTCTGCTGCATGCCCAGGTGGGGGACAGCTGCTTGGCACCTGCACGCGGGAGTCAGGCCATAGCACGAAGGGTGCATACCAGCATTCTTTCTGGGGCTCATTTTAGCCTCTTCCTGCTATCCCTCTGAGTTTAATTTACAGCCCCTAATTTTACCAGACCCTGGTGTCGCAGTGGGGAGAACCCCCCGGGGACCCCAAACTCCTCACCTGTGAAGCTGCAGCCCTGGGTCTCTGTTTTCTGGACAAGGCTCCCTGGTGCACACCCTGGAGGGAATTAAGCCTGGCCTGCCATTGCCCAGGATCGCTGTGGGCTCCCAGCTGCCACAGCTGACTCCTGCTTTCAGCTCCTGGAAGAAGGAGAGGATGTGCTGGCCTACAGCCCTACCTGGCAGCCCTGAGACCAAAGGGCTTCCCAAGATCAGACCTTCTGGGAGCTTCCAGCTCTCTGAGAAGGCTTCTGGGTGTGGAGCGGGACCACAGGAAAAACAGACACCACTGCAGGCCACAAAAACGGGATGCAATGGAAGTGCCTGGTTGTTACAGCAATTTCCATGTCAAGAGTGCCCTTGGTTCAAAATTCCTACCCCAGGGCCCATTGGATGGTGTGGATCTCCAGCTGGCCTGGCACTCCAGAGCTCTGTGCTTCCTGAACCCTGGAGCTCCCTGGCAGCTCCCACAGCTCTGAGCAGCGTTGGGTCCTGCAGGGGCACAGCCAGCCCTTCCCATGCAACTGCCCTTCAGCAGTTCTCCTGCACGTGGGGTGTGCGAGGGGCCCTGCTGGTGGGGTTGGGCTGGTGGGATCAGTACTGGTTTGTTCCCCAGCACCTCTGCAGCAGCAGCACCGGCTACTGCTGCGTGGTTGCTATTTTGCTGTTTTGCTATTGCAAGGGGAAGCTCGCAGGTAGGACTTCAGTCCTGCACGCAGCACCCAGAGGCAGAAGCATGCTGAGCTATGCTGATAAAGCAGCCTTCGGCATGTAAGTCTCGGCATATGCAGAGGACTCCTCTTGCACTTCCCGTCCACCGCTTGTACAGTGGCATTTAAAGAGACTGCTCTCCTGTACCGCTCAGCTCCTTGTTCTCTGCTTTGCTGTGCAGCTTCTGCCAGCTTGACATCAGGAACAACTCCAGTCTGATCCAATTAGTGTTTTCACCCCAGTTCTCATTAGATATGTACCAAATATTGCTTTAATCCCATCCCTGCCTCTATTCCTACAAGCCTACGCCTCTCTGACTTTCATTTATCCAAAGTAATGACCCTGCTGCGTTCTTACAAGCCCAGTGCCAATGGGCAGCACAGCTCTGCTCTGCACAGCATCCCCCCAGGCTCCCCATGGCAGTAAGCTCAAGGAACTCCTGCGTGTGCATCCAGCTGAACACAGCTTTGTAGAAGAAGACCTTGTTACTCATGTAAAAGTGAGGCAAGGAGAGATTTACAAACCTCTGGGTGAGTGCAAGGAATTTGGCAGCAGAACTGGCTCTGGGGAGCACAGGAAAAGGCTGAGGCTGCTACCGAGCGCATCAGCACCGGGCACGTGAGGGCATGATTTCACCTGTGCACAGAAGTCCCAGGGCAGCTGCCGTGTGCTGGCATGGGCAGATTGCCCAGCAGAGGGGACAAAACCCCGGCATGGAGGGCAAGCACAGGGGGGCTGGGCTCTGTCCCCCCAGGCAGGGGACAAACACAGCAGGGGGGGAGTTTCGGGAGTCCTTTGGATTCCTTTTGCTGCTGTAGATGATAAATGAAATGTTAGATAACAGCAAGGTAATTATATTGTGGCAGTGGGCATCTGTGACTCTTCTGGCTCTGCCTGGGTCTGGAGACACCTGCCTGACTCAAGGGCAGGACGATGGAGGCCAGGTGTCGGTGCCACTGTGTAGGGAGCCTGCTGCAGCATCAGGGAAGGAGAATTTAATCTCTCTATAGTCCTCAGCCCTTCCCCTGGGTGTTGCAGCAGAGGAGAGGAGTAGTGGAGCAGGCATTGGCCCTCATACTCTGCCAGCATGGACCTGCAGGGCTTTCAGGGCTGCTGGTGCCCTGAGCATACCCTCAGGCAGAACCCCATAGCAGGTGGACGGGGAGGACACAGCCCAAGCTCCTCACCCCCCGGCAGGGCATGACACAGGTGCTCTCCTCTTCCCCTCTGGAGGCAGATCCCACCCTTCCCTTCTGCTATGGCCAGTGCTCCTGTACCACCACCTCGGCTCAGATGGAACTGCTGGCAGCAGGGAGAGGAGGGTGCTGAGACCCCTCTGTCCTCCCTCTTTCAGAGACACAGGATGGCTGGAGCTTGCAGAGACCCGTCCCTCCTCCTCTGGGAACACCTGACATCCACAGACCGCGTGTCACTCCGCACGCTATTTTTCGTAGTAGAGCCCAGATTTTGGAGCCAGTGTCACAAATCTGCTGGACCTGGCTGGCTCCATCTCACAGACAAAGCCGCATCTCGCAGGCAAAGAGAAGGAGGGCCTGCTACCCCAGCAGGCCAGGCTGGGCCAGGCATCCCCTGTACCCTGCCCCCATGCTGCCAAAAGCCACTGCATGTGCCTAGGGATGAGGAGGAGGAGGAGGACAGCTCTTGGCTTTGCGGCACTGCCCTGTTTGCCCATTGCAGGCACATCTGTAGCCTGACGTTGTCACTCCACTGTGAGCCAACATCCAGGGCAGCTCCCACGGAGCACAGCGCTATTACAAACAGTGAGCTCATGCTGGATGAGTTTCAGCATTCTCAGACCCAGCTCCCAGGGCAACCCATGCCTGAGGGCCCCCAAGGTGCCCAGGCAAGTGAGAGGCTCCTCCAGCTGCCTGTGACTGTTGAGGGGAGCACGGGGGCTGCACCCATCCTCCTAGCTGGAGGAGGGAGTTGAGCAGCTGGGCTTTGTGTCTCCCCCACTCTCTCCTGAGGACTGCAGGGGAGAGAGCTCTCTGAGGTCTGGGAGGTCCTGGGCTGCCTTTGCCTGACATCTTACGCCTGACATGGGTTAGTCCACCCTATTTCAGGGCACCACAGGGACCTGCCTCGGCCACCCAGGTTATTCCCTGATCATGCGCCTTTTGCAGCCCTACAAGCACAAGTGCAGTGTGGCTCTGCTGGGCACGGAGCAGCATGTGGGGCTAGGTGCTGGTGGAAGAAGCTCTCTGCATTGGCTTTGTCACCTAAGGAAAAGCAACTCATGAGTCTGCCAGCTAGGGGAAGTTTATCACTGAAGGGGGAGTAGATATGAGGATGTGACAAGACCTTCCCAGGCATTGGTCCCTGGGCACCACATCACTGGAGGACGAGTTAGATTGGCATGGGCTCTGTGGAGGAATCCTTCAGGCTCTCAGGTTGCATCTCCTCTGGCTCACAGCACCTTGGAAAGTGTGTCACATCCCTGCAGGGCCATACTGGGGCCTTGTCTGCTCCGCTTGTCCCTTCCCTGATGCTTCCCTTGGGCAAGGAGCTGGAGCTGCTGATGTGCAGCTTTCCACCCCCTGCTGAGCAAAGTACATCAGTACTGCGACACTGCCACCCCTTCAGCACAAGCCCCTCTGCGGCACAACCCCTGGACAAGAGCAGCCACGGTGACCATATGCCGGAGAGGACTGGTGCCATTTGCTCAGGATACGGCATTCGTACCTGAACACATGTGCCCATTTCTCAGGCGTGACTCATGTCCTGCTTAGGGCCGGAGCAGGATCGTGTGTGATTAATTCCTCACGTCTTGCATGGGCACGGTGCAGCCTCATAGCAGCACTGGGAATGCTGCATCACCAAGGTGTGAAGGAGCCACGTGATCAGGAAGGTCACACTTCTGCCTGAGGAGGAGCAATGCTCATACAGGCACTGAGGACTCCACTTCTCATGACCTGCTGGCAAATATGAGAACAGAAAGCACGCACCGCTTCTCTTTGTGTAAAAAGTGATTTACAGCACGTGTGAATCTCCAGGGCTGAACATGTCTTGTGTCTATCACTGCACACAGAAAGCCTCTCCCACAGCAGCTTCCCCAGCACTACCTGAAGGCTGCTTAGCCATGAGACCCTGCCTGTACCCCAGGGCATACAGAGAAGCACCACCAGCTCCTTCTCAGCCCAGAGCCAGGCTGCGGTGCCACACAGCACCGAGCAACGCAGGGGGCGGCTGCAGGCAAGAGCACTGTGTCTGCTGGGAGAAGAGGGAGATGGGATGTGGAGGCAGGAGCAGGGCTGGCATCTGCTCAGGACACAGCCCAGCCCATTGCCTGGCAGTGGGCTGGGGAGAGTGATGGACTGAGCACGGTCAGAGCCTGCAGGCAGAGTCACACACAGGGCTGTGTCCTAGCTCCTGGCCATCGCAAAAGCCACACCTGGAGTTGGAGAGAAATCTGTCTGGCAGACCAGAGGGAAGTCATGCACGTGCGGGAGTTCCAGCTCAGCTCCAGAAACTTGCACAAGGCCCAGGCCATGTGTGAAAGGGAGGGAGGCTGCTCCAGACTTTCCACGGGCAGGACATTCCTAAGAGGTGACCCGTCCTTCCCCAGCGCCGCCACCGCACCACCCCCCCTCAAATTTCTTTGTCACACTGACTGAACATAGCTATTTTTTCCCTTTTTTGGGACACCTCTAAAGCCCATAAATTACAATGCTGAGATCTGCTGTAGCCAAGAAAGGAAGGGTTTGGAATAAGGACAAGGGGTACGGGGAAGCTACCAAGCCTGGTTATTTAATAACCAGGTTTCAGACACTCTCAAACATAATGGTCCTTCCTAAGAGCTTCCCAGAAGATCTTCATGCTCAAAGCAGCCGTCAGCCTCTCCAAGGGCCTGGCCTTTCAAACAGAGCCTTTTGGACATCAGGATGTTAAGGGAGAGACAAGGAATCCATTTTTCAAACTGCCTTAAAAATCGGCTTCATTCGGCACTACTACTCTTCTTACAGAAATGGGTTTGGGGAAGGTCCTCAGGGTCACAGGGCTACAGGAGAAACACCAAGTGGTAGTCCAGGGCTACCCCAGGCCCCACAGGAAGGGTGGCTGCATGCATTTCTCCTCCAGGGCTGGGCAGGAGGGGCAAACCTGCTTCCTCTACAGTCAATGAGGCAGGGCCCCATGCACCCCATTTCCCAGCTGCTGATCTCTCACAGGCCCTGGCAGCAAGAAACGGCATCACAGGCACCCACGACACACTGCTCCCAAAAGGCTGGAAGCCTGTAGTGTTGTGGACAACCTGTAAGAGACTGGGTCTGGTATTCATTAATGAGACCAATTACGCAGTGACAAAGGGCTCTTGGGTTTGCTGCACCCAGTGGTCACGTCCTGCCCCATGGCACACACATCTGGCTTCCCTCAACCTGCAGGCTGCCAATGCCTCATCCACGCTCCAGCCAGGGCTGTCCTGTCCTTATGGGCCAACAGGATGAACCTTCCTCTGCTGCTCCCTGGTGACAGCTCTGGTTGTTTTTATTCCTTTGTGGCCGCACTTGTCCCAGCCACAGGCCCTTCTTTCTCATTTGCCATGTGAAATATTTCAAGGCCAGCCTCTTTTCTGATCACATTTTCTCTTTAAATTAACTTGATTCTCCACCGAAACACTCACCGGGAAACTTTGGTGAAACATTTCTGAGTTTGCACCTTCTCTTCTGGGCCACTTTTCCCGAGGAGCATCCTCCCTTCTCCTGCGGTTTGAGCTGTGTCCCCTAGCATTTGCGGGCTCACTGTAAGAAGAATTTTCTTGGCAACACAGTACCTTCTGTGTTCAAAACATCAAATGTTTTTCTAGTTGTAATAAATCTCACTAGTTACTGTTCTTTTCCATTATTTTTGTAGTTGCTCACAGACTTTTCTCTGATGCAGAGCTGGCTGGACTGCTAACATCCTTCTACTTCCCTATTGTTTTGCACAAGCTCAAATATGAAAGCTGGAGGTTGGAAACCGTCTGTGCAGGAGCAGTAGTCTTATGCCAGGGTTGGCTTCGCTTCTTCTTGTCTGGTCTAGACAGCTTATATAAGAAAGAACCAAACAGCTGCCTGGTTAGGAGTCCTTCCTGCCCAGCTGTGACTCTGCCAAGTCTTGCACTGGACTCTTAATCCTTTTTGGTATGTCTAGTCTGCTGCAGGCAGGCTGAGCTATATTGCATTTGAATGCCCCATCTACACACAAAAAGATCACTAGCACGCTGTTTTCCATTGCATATGTTGTCTCAAATTCCCTTTGTAGATAGGAGATGAATTTATCTACAGCAAAGCTGGTATAAATAGGTCCTTATCACACAGCAAATGCCGTATGCAGTGCTCCAACCAGCACCCCAGGCAGCTCTTCACTCTCTTTCCCAGCACTCGGAATAAAGGCTGTGCCCAGAAGGGTTTGGTTCTCTGCTCTTTTTCAACATACCATGGGGATGGGAGAAAGCAGCTGCTTCCAGTTGATGTTGCTCCGCCATCTCTCCTGCTTTCCACCTCTGCCACCATCCCACCACGCTACAGAAAAACAGCGCTGAGAGCCTCAGTGAAGGGAAGGATACAATAGGCTGAAATAAACCTTGTTTGAAGTTGCTGGTGGTGACTTTAAAGTTATTTTATTTTATTTTTCTTCCATCCAAAGTGGAGGGAGTGAAAAGTGTTTCTTAGGCCACGGGGCAAAGGAGCGCTGAGTTCCCCACTGCAGGAGCACCAGCACAAGATGACTCACAGCACCCTCCAAAGCTGAAAGACTTCTCCACATCCTTCTGGTTCTACTTGTGAAAGCCACTGGAAATTTCAGAGTTTTCACGGTTCTGAATGCTGCAGTTTGATCTCTCTTGAGGAGTTTTCCTATCTTGACATCCCCACAGACAGCGCCTAAACATCAGCCGTGTTACATTTCACAAAAACATGGACATTCCTCACAATCCATTCCCACATTTGGATGCCCCTTGTGCCGTGTGGAGTCTCTCAGGGAAGCTGTTCTGCCAGCCACCCAAAACGTGCCTCATTCCTGTCCCACTCTAGGCACTGTGGTGCAGGACACAAACACCACCTGTCAGAAAATGAAGCTGTTTCTGATCCACTTACAGCGTTTACTTTTCATTCTCACACATGTACATTCCTTTGCCAGTCAGCAAATCAACAAGGTGTTGTTACAAGCTTCCTTCTCTTAATCTCCCATCTGTTAACATGTTTCCTGGACCCAGGTACAGATGGTAAGTTGAGCCTAGCAGAATGATGGATGACAGCAGTGTTCACTGAGAATATAAAATGGATCAAAGCCTCCAGCTGATGTTACAAAACAAACAAACAAACAAAAACTTATTTTTTTTAAGATACTCACACCGTGGATTTTTCTACCTGCCCCACGTAAATACAGTGGATACTTCCAGACCAGTTGCTTAGCAGACAGCAGCACTGAACAAGTAGTGCCCTACTTTGGGTCCTGCTGGAAACAAAAAATGTAGGCAGCAAGTCCCACCAACTACCACATACAGTTAAGGACACCATTTGCCCAGGTCCCCATAACAGCGACACACCATGCCTAGCCTGGTCTCCCTCTGAAGGACATACCCTCTTGATGGCAGCAGGGTCATCGAGCTGACACTAAACTCATCAGCTACACCTCAACAGCAGACTGGGGTGGTGAACTTTCAGCAGAGTGTGCTTCTCTGTGCTGGGCAGAGGTTACATCAACATGATGTGCACCACTGCTCCCAACCCTGAGTCATCCGACCGTTCCTGCATCTTCTTCTCATTTCAGGGGAATGCTTGTGGAAAAGATGCCTGTCTCCTGTCTCCCAGCTGTTGGCACTCTGAAGGCAAGCCACCCAGGCTGCTGCCTGCTCACTCCTATAGCTGCAGCCCCGTAGTATGATCACAGCTCTGCCACAGGCCTGGGAGAAGAGAGAATAGAGCCAGCTCCTCATGCTCCAACGGGAGTCCTGCAAGGGTGGGACCCTGAGCATCCTCAGCACTGGCCTGCACTGCCTGGTGGAACTCTGGACCATGAAATCAGCACACAGAGGAGCCCTGGGTATAGGGTAGGACACTGATCTACAGGAGGAACCATCCAGCATGCTAGCAACTCTTCAAGTGCTAAGAAAACAGTGACACCAGAGAGAAGGCAAGTCCCTCCACCAACTTTGTTATGGAGGAGCTCGTAAGGACAAGCCCAAGACATGCCACACACTCCACACTGCCTGCTCCCCAGCACCCCTTGTGTTGCATGAGTGGCCTCTCTTGCACGGCTCTTGTTCCTGACAAGTGTCCACCCTTCTCTGCGCAGCCATCACAGGCGTTACAGGGATGTCTGTCTTTTCCACTCAATTTTCCTAGCCTGTTCCCACATGAAAATTTTCTCATCGGAAAAGACTGTCAGATGAAAAGCTATTTTTGAAGATTAACCAAGGATAAATCCTCTTTTCTCCCCCTTGCTATTACAGCACTTGGATTAAGACTTCATTCACATGTAAACAGACTGTAGCACGGGGGGAAAAGCCCTTGTCATGCACAGAGCTTGAACTGTATAATCAGCAAAGAACAAAACCTCTGCAAGCAGGGGAAGGAAGTATTGTTTTAGAGCAAAATATTTATATATTGTGGAATATTGGCCAATTACAATATTTTTCTTCAAATAAAACATTTGTAAGATCACTGAAATAAATATTTAAGAATGCAATATACCAAAGTCCTGAGTCATTCCTGATAAAAAAGTTTTCTCCCATTTTTCAGGCAGCTTTCCCATGTAGGGTTTGGAGTTGGGATGACTGCTGGTGGCACTGAGATGCACAACATCACACTTAATGTCATTAACACTACGTTTCAACTGCTGACATGGCTGCTGCAGCATCTGAGTTAACTTTCAGTTCAGATCAGAGGCATTGTCTTTCCACTGGCTTTTCACACACCCACCGCCCCCTCATGACCGTAGGAAGCACATCACTACCACACTCCTCGTGAGCCCATGGATATTTTGCTCTTCCCAGTCAGGTCAGGTTAGGTGGAGATACGAGAGAGAAATCATCTGGGAGAGGCACACAGGCAAAGCTGCTTTTACAGAGCAAAGGCAGTATTTTAAAAATATTTAGGCTCATGTCAGAAAAGAACATGTACTATCTCAATCATTAGCTGAGACTAAAGACAGACTCCAAGAAGAACAAGAGCTCAGGATGTACTGAACAAGCATGGCAACATCTCCACACAGCCTCCAGATTAGACACCGATGGGATTACAGGACTACTGAGGACTGGTCAAGTCGTCACATGAGATGATCACATTATGCTGGTGCAACCTTTACTGAGCTGCTTTCTCTTCATTAAAATAACCACGTCTGGATGGCAGATCTGAGTGATAAGAACAAATAACTTCATGGCGAAGTTGCTGAAAAAAACATCACACCCCACAGCTTCCATTTTCTTTTGTCTCTTGCGAATCTCCAGCTTTCCCAACAGTCCCTGCTCAGGTCAGGGAGTGTCTTTGGAGGTGTGCGCTGACAGCAGGACTGTCTGCTTTTCACTACAAGTCTGTTAGCTGCTACAGTGCTTTTGCTCCATATACCATCTCTTGCCAACATGTTCTTAATTGTCACATTGATCGTCTTCCTGCAGCAGACAAGATGCTATGCATCTGTGTAGCTCCTCTCATCCTCTGCCACCAAAGCAGATGAGCCTGTTCTCTTTGATGTCAACTTCACATGATGCAGAAAGGCATTTTAGAGTTCTGGGGTACTGTATCTGCCTGTGTCTAAAGTTAAGGTAGACAAATGCCTTCGGAGATGATAAAAGACGTTTAACACATGGTAGTATTCATATGACAGAGGAGCAGTTCTCTACTGGCAGTCACTGAGAGATGCTTTTATAGGAAGAGCCTACAGAGCCTTCCTCCCTCGCTAGAATTTCCCAGCTGTGTTCTCTTCCAAATGTGATCATTTGGCTGTTCAGCTCTTCATTTGTATCACAGCCCCATCTACTTGGATGATACTTCTAAGAGGCACCTACACCTGAGATTTCCCTAAGCTACGAGATCACTAGTAGCTTTGTGGTCACTACAAGATCATGTTTTTAGTTGCTCACAAGTTTGCCAAACTGAAATAATTTGAGCTGCTCATGTTAGAAAAGTCCATTGGGCTGGTTTAAGAAAACACTGAACTAAACAGATAACACAGTCCACACTTTACACTAGTAAAATAAATAAAACTATTTATTATAATAAATAAATAAAACTATTTATTCAAAAATAAATTCTGCTCTTTAGTCATGTTGTTAAGAAGCCTGCAAGCCTTCTCACCTTGGTAGAGGCCACTAAAATGTAATGCAATCAGTTTAGAAAGAAAGAAGCCTTCAGGCTTGGATCCTTCTCATCATTCCTGGAGGAAACCATGCAATTTGGCCAAACTGTAAATCTGTGATCAGTTCACGCCATTCATAACCCTTCCAAGTTTGTCAGCTAAATTCTTTTAAGATTCCACTACTGTTCCACATCTACTAGCTTCTTGTGGGCTCTTCTGTACATCATTCTCAAAAAGACACAGAACATTTTCTGCTTTAAGCCCAAGGTGGTGAAGAAGTGGTATACTGACATTTAGTATATTTTTTTTTTTCTTGTCTGTTAATTCCTTCCTTTGCTTAGTTCTTTAGGGAGACTCAGGACTGGGGAATCCTGGCTGGTGCAGAAGGAGGATCCTCAACATCCAGACATTCTGCTGACAATTTCCTGGTTCTTCCTTCAGGATGTCTCCTTGTTCTCATCTATTCCTTCCCTTTCCGTTCTTCTGCAAACTAATTTACAAAGTCACTTCTGACAGCCAGTGCCTCATTGAGAATAGTATCTAGATTGAAATAGTTAATTTAAATCCATGGCGTGACTTTCCCATGAGACAGGCAAGCACGAGGCTGACATTTGGCACTATGGAAAAGGATGTTGGACTTTCAAGTCAGCGCCTCCCACACACGTTTAGGTAGATGCATTTGAACATTTTGGTCTGCATGTCTTATAAGGACTGACTCGCTGACTGCTCATCAAATGATTGTTCCATAAAGTAGAAAGCCAGGAGCTATGTCTCCCCACAAATGAGAAAAAGAGTCTTCCATGAAGAGAGGTCTCACTCTGTATCTATTTTGAATTAGTCAGCCAATTGTTCTGCTACTTGACTTGAACAACAGAGACAGGATGAATGTTATTATGAATACAAGTGTGTCTACTCAGACCACATAAGGCAGAACTCCTTGCTAAGAAAAAAAAACTAGAGGTAAGACACTTGTTTTTATCTAAATCCCTGGCTTCATGGCTTGTGTTCTTGCATTGTCTTAGGTTGATCCCGAGATTCAACTCATGCCCAGGAAAAGTCAGAACGGTTTGAATAATGTAGCTCCTCTTTGAGTGAGACAATCATGCTCCATTTAATGAAGAATATCTTATCCTGTTTTGAGAGTAGCATATTACCATCTGTATCAGAATTTCCATCTGTAACAGAAGGTAATCAGGGTGAGTCATGGAGCAGAGCCAGTGTGCCTCATAACACAAAAGAACAAAAAGCTGCGAGTCCACAAGATGTTTCACAGCCCATTAAGGTAAGATACTCTGAAATTCCTTCTATAAATTCAGGGCAATAGAAAAGGGATCCATGCAAGTGAGGTTATTGGGTCCTGTAATGGCAGATAAACATCTTGAGAAGTACACTGAAAGTGAACACTCAGTGCAAAAACGAGAACTTCAGCAGCTTCTGTCACAATGTATACACAGGACTTTGCACACAGAGACAGTGTTAGATGCTATTTTTTCTTTCCAGAGAAAGGAAAGATAAAGGAGGGATTGGTAAGTCACTGATGATCACTGGTGAGGTTCCCAGGTTTATTTTCCAGTACAATCACTGCAGGTACTACTCCAACAGGGAGTAGTACCTGCAAAACAGGTACTACAAAGCAGGTCCAACAGTGCAAAGGTTTCTGTTTCTTTGTGTCCATAGACACAGAATAAAGCCACTAACTAGCTTTGGAAATTTCAAATAAGTGTGGAAAAGATATTTGGTTGCACTCATGGCGTTTGTCTGGTGCAGGCCATAGTACTTACCACTATGGCAACTCACTCCTGGGTACTCGCTTGTAAGTCAAGTTTCTCAAAAACTAAAGACGACAAAGAATAACTGTTGATTCAAGGTCTGTGCAGATATTACAAGCAGTTACCTCCACTTTTCAGAACAGGGGCACACAACTGAACTGTTGTTGAACATAGCCAAGTACCTCTGGCTATGACCCAGAGTAGCGGGAAGAGGCTTTGCAAATCCTACACTAGACTAAGGAACAAACATTATGCAGGACTCCATGGGAACTCTCACTGAACCCAGGAACACAAATTTTGGCCAGTGTGGATTCAAAAGACTAGTTTTCCGAGGGGATTTGGGGGTTACTTCAGAGTAGTAAAGTTGTAAAGACTGAGATGTCCAAATTCAGCTCTGTGTGAGAAAATCAACTACAGGTTAAAGAAGAGCAGGACAGTTTGCCTTCATTCTGCCTGTTGGTGTAAGATGTCTGCAGACACACCCATGTGCTGAACAGGAACTCAAGAAAATGCTGCTGATGGCAGATGGAAAAAAAAAAAAGGAAAACTGTCAAAACTACTGTAACAGAGAGACCTAGAACTACTAGAAGTTTGGAGAGACAGTTCCTGAGATAAAAGTCATGCCCAGAAAAGGATATAAGTGAATTTGCAATGGGAAGACTTCCATTTCACAAGCAAAGGAACTGAACAGTTTGCAGCAGTGGCACACAGGCAAAAAGAGGGCATCATCTCTCTGTTCACTGACAGAAAGGCTGCCCATCAAAGAATAGCTATGTTGTGGCCAAATCAGAGCTGTGGTGGGATCCAGTGTTGTTTTGTCAAAGGTAATTTCATTCTTCCTTGGATGTCTGGCAGCTCAGAGGGCTAGTGAACAACATTATAATCCTTTATAGACTTCGGCAAGAGAAGCCGAAGAGCAGAAGATAGAAACATATCTGAAATCTACTTGAGAGCAGCTACAGAAAAAGTAAAAATGAATTTTTGATTTCTTTTTTGCCGGATAAATTTTAAGAATTTTATGAAAATGACTTGGAAGTCAACACCACCAATTGGTGGGATGGAAAAGAGTAATTTCCTGCCGAGGACTGACGAAATAAAATGGAACTGCAATGTGCTAGTCTTCTCCCACGGGCCAGGTGGAAAGGACTGGCATCCAACCCAGTCCTGGGATTCCATAGCAGCATCAAGTAAGGCATCCAACTGCGCTGTTGCAGACTGACACAATACTCTCTTGACGCTGTTAAACTCTCTTGTTGTCAGGAAAGGAAGGTTGTTCTTCCCTAAACATAAGATGATGAGACTGCCACAAAGTTCCTGTTAGGAAAAGAGGGGATATCCTGAGTACCAAAGAGGGCACGGCTGACAGGACACACAAGTTTTAGGTTTATGTTCCTTGGAGACATGTATTTGGCTATCTGCTTTGCCCTTACGTTGATTTGGTTTGCATTGCTTTTGACTATCTGCTTCTCATATTGAGTGCAATGTGATGCAATGAAAGCTGAGCATGATAGACAATGCTACAATCTTTAAAAGACCCAAGCAGATACTTCCTGACTTAAACTTACGGAAACCTGAACGCTGTTATTGCCAATAATTTTCCTAAATGCATTAATGTGGCTTGGATGTTCTGCCATGCACAGCTTTTAAAAGAGAAGGGCTAAAAGAATCACTGCACATACGTATGCAGTCATCAAAAAGTCACTATACACATGCTTACAGAGAGCAATCTGCCTCAGCAGCAGTAACAGGACTCGCGGACTTTGAACTGATTGAGTTGAGGATGAAAAGAACTAAATCTTAAGCTGGGAAGCAAAGTTTTCAAGTAAAAGCTGCAGAATCGTCAGCTCTGTACTGGAGATGTGTCTGGGGACACATTGCACACAAACACACAGACCAGAAGGTGTTGCAAACGAAATGGGAGACAAGCAACTCAAACATTTCAGCCATTCATCTTTTAAGCTTATTAGATAATTAGATCTAACTTTTCAGCACCTTGCTCCAATGCAGTTTGCGCCACCTCAGTTTCTGTAGACTGAATTCCTTCAAGTTTTGGACCTTCGGATTGTCCAGATTTCTGTTATCCAAGACACAGATGCAGTCATCCCACTTCAAAGTCCATTTTGTAAGAATTCGATACGTTTTTTCCATTGGGCAACCCAAGCATTCAGCCACGCAATTCAGGCCTTCGGGATTCTTGGCTTCTGCCTGTGATTTAGAGAGGAACGACACGTCCGCAGGACACACGGAAGGCAGCACAACTTCGCTCCGTCGCTTTCGAGACAAACCGAAGGCACACGAACGCAACAAGCACATTTTGCACACCCTCCCTATTACGGTATCTTAAGAAGCGCGGTGAAATTCAGCTGCTTCTCCTTAATGCCCTTCCAGAGCTCTCAGCAGCAGCGAGAGCAGCCAGCGGCAGGTGCACCCGGTCGCGGCGTTAACGCAGGCAACGGCCGTGCGGGCCTCAAGCCGGCGGCCTCCAGGCCCGGTTTCGGCTGTGGCGCGGCTCCGTCCCGCTGCGCCGCTCCTCCGGGGGCCCCGCTGCCGCCCGGGACACCGGGGCAAACCCCTCCTGGTCCCGTGCCGGTGCCCTCGCCCATCCGCACCACCGCCCGCCGAGATTCGGGCGGTGGAGGCGCCGCTGCCCGGCCCCGCTGCCGTTGTTTTCCCACCGGCCCGGCGGGGTCGCCGCGGATCCCGTCACCCGCGGGGCCGCACACGGCCGCCTCCCCCACCCCGGCCGCCGCCGCCGCCGCCGCCTCCGCCGCCTCTCCCCGGCCGAGGCCTCCTGCGGCCGCGAGCAATCCGCGGCGTCCCCCGCCATGGCTCCTTCGTCACGCTCCGCGGCCCTGCCCAACGGGCGGGGAACGGGACGGCTCCGCCCCGCGGAGGGGGTGGCTGCGGGCGGGCGGCGGCGGCGGAGGCGGCAGCGGCGGGGCGCGGTCGTGACCGCGGCGGAGACAAAGCGGGAGCGGGCGGGCGGGGCGGGGAGCGGCACCACGGCAGCATCGGCCGGTGGCCGCGGCCCCGCGGGGTCCGTGCGCATGGCGCCGGCTTCCCGGCGAGGGCGGTGACCGGCTGGGGGGCGGGAGGGGAAGGGGTAGAGGGGGGGGTGGCGGGCGGGGAGGGCCTCGAGGGCGCGCACGCGGAGCGCGGCCCGGCCGCCGCCATGTCGTGTGTCAATTACAGCAGCCTGAACCGGGCGCAGCTCACCTTCGAGTACCTGCACACCAACTCGTGAGTACCGGGCTGCACCGCCACGGGCCGCAGCTGCCGTCAGCACGGCGGGCAGGCGCGGGGCCGCCGGCACGGCGGAGGTGGCGGCGGGGCGGGCTCGGGGCGCAGCCCGTATGGAGGCCAGGCCTCAACCGCGCTGCGGCGCCCCGGGGCAGGTAAGTGAGGCCGCCGGCGGCAGAGGCATGGAGGAGCGGAGCGCAGAGCCCGGGGCACCTTCGTGAGCAGCTCTGCGC
Source organism: Heteronetta atricapilla (assembly GCA_011075105.1). Classification (NCBI taxonomy): domain Eukaryota; kingdom Metazoa; phylum Chordata; class Aves; order Anseriformes; family Anatidae; genus Heteronetta; species Heteronetta atricapilla. The sequence continues at coordinate 4,164,300 of CM021745.1, read as the reverse complement.
GGTGCAGTCGTCCGAAGGCCCCGAAGCAGAGCGGCGTCTTTGAACGCAGACGGCGTGCGGTTTTAGACGGACAGCGCAGGTCTCCTGAAAGGATACACGATGGGGGGAAGGAGGGCATAGCCTCTAGATCCGCCTTTTGCATCTGTCTCCCTTTGGAGAAGCCGTGTGCTTCAGTTCACTGTCATGGCCATCATCTTTCCGTGGCGGCTCATTTCATTCGTGCCTGAATGTCTCCTGGCAATATGTTTCAAGCAGGATTATGAGAATCTTCAGATGGGCTTTTGGAAGTAGCTGTGACTTTTTTCACTGTAGAGGCCCTGATACAAAATCTCCTGGGAAGAGACAAAATTTTGCCTACTTTGAAATTTATTACTTCTGAGTGCGTGTCTACAAAATGAGAAGTGCCACTGGGAACGGGTGCTTAAGATGGTTAAGCATCCACCTGAGACGTGCCTGCTGGAAAAAACAAAACACAACAATATCGCTGTATCATAAACAGAAGAGTTTAAAGAAAGAGCTTGCTCTGGCCAAACTGTCTTGGAGAAGAAATATGAATCATGTTTGGCATCTCTTCATTTTGATCAACTGATGACCAGTGCCAGGTTGTCTTCTAACGTTTTGTGGAAGAGTTGACTCAATGTTACCCTCAGGAGAAGAAGATAACAAGTACCACCTCATCTCCCGCATACTATTTTCAGTGTGTGAAGGCAAGCTTAGACCTAGGGACCTCGGTGGTCTGCAGCATTCTAAGGACTGCTAATGCACAAAACTGCTCAGCTTGATTTTGAAGCAGATCTGACTTTTTGTTTGTAACGCAAGATATGGCTACAAGAGCAACTACTGAGACACATCTCACGTGTGCCAAGAACATTGTCAAATTCTCCTTGCTATCAGGAAAGTAAGGGGTTCTGCACAAAAGAGTAAGATAGTAACACCCTGATATCACCCTTGGCTCCATGTCCAGTGGTTTTGCTCTGTGGTTTGGCCTGTAGCAGTTGCACGTGAAGCAAGCAGTCTGGTGCCTGAAGATGATAAGACAACATTGAATCAAGTTCTGGATGCTGTTGGCTGCCTTCTGAAATTCTCATGTCCGGTTATGGAAGGCATATGTTCGTATGTATTAGAAAACTATGAAATTGCTCTGCTGGTAGCTTCTATTTGCCTGTAGGACAACAGGATTCTGGCTGTGTTTCATAAGAAGATGAAGTCTGTGCCACAGAAAAGACTGATGGTGTTGTTTGTGCCCTAAAGTAATAAAGCCATTTAGTATTGCCACTGTACTTCCTGTCCTACATACACTGCTTGTCTACTTGTAGTGTGCTGCGTTATAAAATTGTTAGGAGGAGTTGGAGGCTAACGATCGTGAATAAACCAAAGCCAGGGCTTTGCATCCACTGTGAGTGAAGAGCCTTCTGAGATCATGCGGATCAGTGCATAAACCAGTGCTTCCCCACGAAGAGCAGTGGAAAAGAATGGAAATACTTATTAAAAGCAAAACCAAACAGCAAATAAGCAGCTTCTATCTTTGCCCAACAAGCCAACCAACAAAAATAACCAACCCAACATACAACAACCTAAGAACAGCATAGGGTTTTTGGTAATGGAGGCTTGTTTTTCAGACTATTTTTGCTCTCTGAGGAACACCGTACCATCTCAAATTTCGCTTCAGTGTCAAAAGATGTTTCATAACATGGAATTTCTTTAAATTGTAGTTTAAAGTCAGCCATCAGCGTTGAGCAGCAGAAGGAAACCGTGACTTGTATTTATTCCTTTTTTAGGTTCCTTGAAGGAGAGATAAGTTATGATATATGTAAGGGTATGCTCTGAAGTGCTTTTCAGGAGCTAGTTCGTCTGGTCCTCAAACTTGAGGACTTACAGCTGATATTTTGAAAGCTTTCTTAATGCTTCCATGCCTCATGGCAAATTTCACAGGATGTACCTGAAGCACTTCAGTTGATTTTTTTTTTTATTTTTATTTTTTTTTATTTCTCAACTAATGCTGTTATTCCAAGTGCTTTTATGGAACTTGAATAAGTGAGCTATGTGAAAGTTCGTGTATATATGCTATAATGAAAGCCTAAGAGCATAAACACATGAAAATTACCAGTGCATTTTCTTTATGGTGACTTCCCGAAGCTACCTGCCTATTTTAACAATGATTGGGATTTTTTCCTTGAAAGTGAGATGCTGCCACTTTAAGATGCTTCCAGGGCTATTCATTGAGATGATAACAAAAATGCAACTCAGCTCAGCCAACTTTTTTTTTTGTATATTTTGAATATTTGTAACGCACGATCAAAGGAGCTTCTTAAAATCTGAAGAGCAGACATTGTCTTCAAACAGTGTTGTATAGAAAGAGTTAACTTGTGATAGAACTTTAGTTTTTTTGTTTTTTTTTTGTAACCAGAATTCCCCTGTTAAATACAGCTTGAGTAGAAGTTCACTCAGATGAGAAGATCCCAAAATAACTGAGTGGTGGACTTGAGGAATAGACAAATAGTAATAGACAAATAACATCTCCCCACCCCTCAAGCCGTCACATTTCTTCTTGTGGATGTTCTGTATTCTGGCTTGAAACAACGCAGTTACAAGAGGATAGCTCTTGTTTCTGACACAGATGCCAAACTTCCAACTTAAATGTTTTCCCAGATGTGGCCTCCTTCAGAATAAACATCAAGTCTTACATCTTTCACTAGTTATTAGGTACTTGTCTGACTATGTAGGATTGGAAGTCCAGCTGTGTCAAACAGGAATGATTCTTGAACTCAACATAAGCTGCCTTTTTTTTTCTTTCTTTCTTCCTCCCTCCCTTGGTATGCTATTCTAAATGGTTTGTAGACATGCTTGAAGTTGGTTGCGTTCTATGGAGTTGTCTGACTTGACTTTTGTAACCCATATTTGAATAGTGGAGGACTTGTTAGTGTTAGGTCAGAGGTTGGACTAGGTGATCTTGGAGGTCTCTTCCAACCTAGATGATTCTGTGATAAATATACTGGCAGCCTTCGATGTCCCTGTTCTGTTGTTCCTTGCCCAATTTGGCCTCCTGCATGGATGGAGCTGTCTTGAATGAAAGGTAGAAGTTGTAAGAGAGTTCAGAGTCAACCCACTTATGCCAAGTTGTCACTGAGGCTGCAGATCTTAATAATGCTTTCTTCCTGACTCCCCATATTTCTTTTAATCAGTCTTATGATCAGGAATGGTTGTATTTCTAGTGCTTGGATTGAGGTTGATATTGCCTCTGATGATGATGATCTAGCTTATGCTTAAGTATGTCCAGGTTATGTACAAGCTTGTACAGCCTCAATTTTACCAACAGCTTGGCTTATGTTTTTGAAACTTGGAATCATTTTACTAGCTTTGTTTCCTCACCATTTTTTAATTTTTTTTTTTTCTTCAAGGTTAAGGTACATAACTAAAGCCTTTTTGTTGGGTGCTGCTTATAAAATATGGTAGTTAAAAGGCTAGAAGCTAAACATAGCTTTCACGAATCCACTAGTGGCAGCTGTCTGGATGATTTTAGCATTGAGTTTGGAAGGTGGTGTGGTACAGTGGTAGCAGAAGACTGTCTTTTTCTGAACTAGGAGCAGCTGCATCTATTGGAAGTCTACCAGGATCTGGAAATTTCTTCATGTTAGAAATAACTTTTGCTATGTGAATATGTGCATGGTAGAGATGGACCTTATGTGTAACATTAATCTGTCCATATTTTACATAGAGACAGTGTTTAGTTGCCATAAAGAGACTTGGCAATGTGGTGAATAATTGAGGATTTATATGAATTGTTGTCTCATTCATAGGCAATGACTCGTACACAGGTCAATAACTTTCTGTTAGGAATGCTTGTGTTTACCATGTGATGTTTTTCAGAACATAAAGAGAATCAGGTTTGCTGAAACAGACTCACCATTGGGCAGCATGTCTGCTGAGCATCTGCTCCCAGCAGACAGTAAAACACTAATTTTTAGTCTTGTGTCAGTAGCAGGCATTGGAATTGTAGATACATGATTTGACTTGTTTAAAATATGTTTGAGATTAGTGTTTACTTAAAGGTCTCTCTTCCCTGTCAGTGTAACCCTGCTGATTCTGTTTTGTTGCAGAACTACCCATGAGTTCTTATTTGGTGCCCTTGCTGAACTTGTGGATAATGCCAGGTATGTTTCTGAGACTGCCTAATTCCCAAGGGAGATTCAGTAAAGATTTAATTAGTCTCTCTGTTTAGGAGATCTTGAGCAATTTTCACTTCTAGTAGACTTTAAGAAAATCAAAACTAGAAAACCTCATTATAGTTTAGTGTAAATATCAATAGCAAATTATGTAAACCTTTAAGGTTGGAAAAGACAAGATCATCTGGTCTGATCATCACCCTACTATGACTGTCATCCACTAAAGCATGTTCCTGAGCACCACATCCAACCTTTCCTTAAACACCCCTAGGGACAGTGATGCTACCACTTACTGGGGCAACCCATTCCTATGCCTGACCACTCTTTCTGAGAAAAAATGTCTCCTATTTTACAACCTAATCCTCCCCTGGCACAACTTGAGGCCATTCCCTCTTGTCCTATCACTAGTTACCTGCAAGAAGAGGCCGACCCCCAGCTCCCCACAGCTTCCTTTCAGGTAGTTGTGGAGAGCAATAAGGTCTCCCCAGAGCCTCCTCTTCTCCAGACCGAACAACCCCAGTTCTCTCAGCTGCTCATCATAGGGCTTTTTTTCCAGGACCTTCAACAGCTTTGTAGCCCTTCTCTGAACATGTGCCAGGGCCTCAATGTCTTTTTTTTTTTTTTTTTTTTTTTTTTTTTTTTTTTTTTTTTTTTTTTTGGTGGTGAGGGGCCCAAAACTGAATACAGTGTGTTTCAGTTGGTCCTTCTATACTGCCACATTCAACCCCTAAAAAAACAAAGTAGTACTCCCAACAAGATAAGTTTGAATGAATCATAGAATAACTAAAATTAGAAGGTAAAATGTTAGAACACTTTTTTTTTTTTTCCTCAAGGAAAATGATTTAAGGAAAAAGTAACTCTTTTGTTTAAAGAAATTGGTAAAATAGTAATTACTAGAGTTGGGACTTTAAGATCCTTCAGTAATCTTTGGCTCCTTGTAGTGATAGGATGAAAATGAAATCAGAAGTGGGATGTTGAAAAATAGAGCAAGAACAAGTAGAGCAATTGTGAAAAGTGAGAGACTTGGTACTTGGAAATTAGAGATTTTAGGCCACATCTCTCATACTGCAGTCTATAGCTGCATACCAAAATTTGCATATTTATTCCTTCAGCTTCATCAAATATTATGATGTGATACTGTGGAAATATTTTGACCTTATTTTCCATCAAGCGTGAATTGATGCATACTATGCAGTTAGTAATGTAAGGAGCTGAACTGAAACATTTCTTTGTTGGAAAAAGTCTTTATAGGAAGCCTGCCAGGACTCTTTGCCTATGTATTGAACTGCGTTTTAACTCAGATCAGCAGCTGTTGCTGTTTTCACTTTTTCTACAATGTAATGTAGCTTATTTTAGACTGAGGCTTTTTTATTTTTCTTTTCAAGCTCCTTATCTCTCTCTTCCTAGAGAAGGAACTGCTTATACATTGTTAGCCTTCTGGGAAAAGTAGTTTTACTTGACTAGAGATATAAGGATGAAACAAAGTGACTTGGCATTTAGGAGATAGGGTTTTATTGCAACAGCACAACTGCACTCTTCTGATCAGTAAACCAAAGATATGTGAAGGTCTGCATTGCACTTAGCAAAATAAAATAAAATAAAATGATGTGAGAAGGCGGCAGTAGTGCTGTATGTGCTACTTTTTCCAATATAGAGGAGGACAGAACATATGAATTACTTTAAATGATCTTTCAATGACAGTTTCCTATGACAAACATGAATGTATTTGGAAGGAGTTTTATGCAGAAGTTACTAAGCTTTTGATAGGCAGCTTGTCAGAAAAAGTTCAGGTGCTGATTGCATACAGGAAGGAGCTCAGAAATGTGTGTTTTTTTCCTTAGCATGACTTTTGTTAAAAAGTCAGTGATACTCACTGTAACTCAGTTTTAATTATGTATAGCAACAATGTTTTTTGTTTGAGTTTGGGGTTCAAATAGGCAAAAACTGGAACAATGTGTGTTTTACTTGTCCGTTAGTGCAGTCTGTTAGGCCTCTGTGGACTTTGATCTGTGCAGTCGGTTTATCTTGGAAACTATTGCATGTGCCTGGCTTTTAGCTTCATTTCTAGTTGACGTTTGAATACTGACTGCGTTTTTATGGCTTTGTAGAGATGCAGATGCCACAAGAATAGACATTTATACTGGTAAGTCACTCCTGCTGTTCCCTTGCATGTCATCAGTCAAGTCACAAGCTGAAACTTGGATTTAGGCTGCAAATGTGTGTTGTGTCTGGTAGAGTAAGAGTGAAGGTGTTTATGCCTGTTGCTTTTTGTCCTGTGCCCCAATGTCTGTTAGCTTTCAAAAAGTAGTGCTGTTACAAGTAACTCAGGCAGGTATGCTAGATCAGTTTTCAGCTGAGGTTAGATAAGAAAGTAAATGTCAGTTTGTACTGGGTGTTTAGGAAACCTGCTTTTACAATACACTGTTGTTTTAGCATATATTTACATGGAAGTTAAAGCGTAGGAGAAATTAGTCATTGTGTTATAAAAAAAAAAATGGTGCCTTTTTTAGAGCATAGCCGTATTAGGTTTATGAAAGTCCAGTTTATTGCATTACTTTTCTCATGAACACTGTTTAGTTTGATTCCATTTTATGAAGCTCAAATTTCTGTATGGGAGTATTGAATAATTCTTCTCTCATAGAACATCGAGAAGACCTGAGAGGTGGATTCATGCTGTGTTTTTTGGATGATGGAACTGGAATGGATTCAAGTAAGTGACACAAGTTATATTTTCAAGATGAGGTTTCGTTTTATGGCTGAAACTGAATTAACAGCTTGGTCCTGTTGAAAGAGGGAAGTTCTGTGCCTGGGTATGTGTTCCTGCCTCTTCACTGTCTTTTTCTGTATCACTTATCAAACTCTTCACCTCTTCAGTTTGCAGAAAACCTAAGAAAATTGTTGTGCTTCATCATAGAGATGAGTCAGCCTGGTCTGTAGTTTTCCAGCATACCAAAGTTGGCCTTGGGGCAGGAGGGAGAATAACGTAGCCAGAAAAGGGAAAAGGTTTCTGAGCATGTTAGGGGCTGCTGAGCAATTAGTTTATCTTGTCTCTAGTATGAAAGTGTGCCATGACAAAAATTTCAAGCTTGACTTCGAAAGCATTTTTCTGTTCTTTCATCATTATCATTGTGGTAGAGTTCAATATTTGAAAATATGAAATCTTATGATGAGGCAGACTTGCATTTATTATATTCTTCTCATGCTCATAAGAACTGATGTAAAGCACTCTCAGATCTATCAGAAGTAAAGCCTTCTTGCAATGCTTTAGCATCATTGAACAGTACTGTTAATCCATACCACCTTCTTTGCATCTTGAAGATGGCAGCTCCTCCTTTGAGGAGCTCTCTGCTTGGCATCGTTTGTACTTAAACTGCGGTCTTCCTATCTTATGCTGTAGTCAAAAGTCCTTCAAAATAATTGAGGATACAGTCATCATAGTACAGATAATTTTTAAAAAACAGTGCATCCTGCAAGGAAATATAAAGATGATAGCACTGGTTCAAAAGTTTCGCTTTTTCATGGGGGCCTAAGTATGAGTCAATTAGAAAACCAAACTCTAGATCTTACGCTGCACATCTCAGGTTGAAATTTCTCGTATTATCAGTGGTGTCATTGCTGAGGATACTTAGATTTGAGAAATTTAACCTACTGTTTGGAGTCTCAAGGTGTTGTATGATTTTAATGACTCAAAACCAGATTGTAGATTGAAGCATTACAACTAATTTGGGAAGTAATCTGTAATTGTATTATTAAATGATGAAGCAAATGAGTCTAACTTGCTTTTTATCCCAGCTGTAGTAAGCTTAAGCTATATTTTGAAGTTTGGGAGCTCAAAAGTGCTTTTGTTTGACTGGATGCAGTTAAATACTAAAGTCTTGATTACTTTTTAGATCTTGTATTTCTTCAGATATTATGTATTCAAGGCATACTTAGGGGGAAAAACAGTGTTTAAATGTATTCGGGATTCTGGTACTTTTTTTTAAAAGCACACATACATGCTTTAGAGTGTAGTCAATGACACTTAGAGGACCAGTGTCAGAAGAGTGGTCTGCATATCTCTAAGGTTGTATCTACAGTCTTGTTAGCACACTGAAGTTTCCTCTTGTGTTGATGGATTTTAGAAATAAATCTTTGGTCTCTATAGGAACTTGTACAAAACTGGTTTCTCAATAACAAGCTGTGCTCAATCATTTCCCTTAGATAGTTGGTTTGTATCTGTAGTTGTTAAGGTAATGAAAGATCTCAGAGCTTCTTCCCCCTTCTCCACTGTCCCAAGGAAAAGTTGACTGGAAATAATCTTGCTTTAGCTTGATTTCCTACACGCAATAAATAAGATACTTTGGATGTGAGATGTTTGTTTGAATATGTTGTCATTAGATGGAGTACTTGTAGAAATAATGTGAGAGTGATTTTATGAAGAAGGCAAGATGGATATCTTTCTGTACTCAGGTTGTATGCTTAACTGGAGGACTCAGAAATACAGGAGGACCTTTGAAAAAGGTTCTCCCTAATGCCAGAGGCTCTCCTGAGGAGCCTTGTACCCTTGAGGCTGCAGACAAAGTCAGAATAAAGGGAGAGTTTGCCTTGGCTGATGAGGGCTTGGTTAAGGACCGATTAAGCAAGCTGGGCATCCATAAGCCTGTGGATCCTGATGGGATGCATCTTTGGGTGCTGAGGGAGGTGATGGAAGTCATTGCTAGGCCCCTCTCCATCTTTGGTAAGTCATGGGCATTGGGAGAGATGCCTGAGGACTGGAGAAAGCAAATGTCACTCCGGTCTTCAAAAACACTCCAGAATTAAACAGCTCTATCCCCCAGTTCCATATCCCAGCTGTTTGATGTTTCTTATTAGGATTTTTTTCTTAAATTCAGAATCATAGAATCACCTAGACTGGAAAACACCTCCAAGATCAAGTACAAATCTTTACTTAGTACTGCCAAGTCTTCCAATAACCGTGTCCCTAAGCACCACATCTACCTGTCTTTTGAATACCTCCAGGGATGGTGACTCAGCCACTTCCTGAGCAGCCTGTTCCAATGCCTCACAACACTTTCAGTGAATAAACTTTTCCTAATATCCAACCTAGACCTCCCCTAGTACAACTTCGTGCCATTTCCTCTTGTTGCATCACTTCTTGCTTGGAAGAAGAGGCCAACACCCACCCTACTACAACATTCTTTGAGATAATTGTAGAGAGTGATAAGGTCTCTCTCAGCCACTTTCTCTCCAGCCCCAGTTCCCTCAACTACTCCTCACAAGACTGGTTCTTTACCCTTTACCAGTTCTGTTGCCATTCTGTAGACACACTCCAGCACCTCAATGTCCTTGTAGTGAGGGGCCCAAATCTCAACACAGTATTTGAGGTTCAACCTCACCAGAGCTGAGTACAGAGGGACAATCACTTCCATAGTCCTGCTGGCAACACTATTTCTGATACAAGCCAGGATGCTGTTGGCCTTCTTTACAACCTGAGCATACTCCTGGCTCATATTCACCCGGCTATCAACCAATACCTCCAGGTCGCTTTCTACCATGCAGCTTTCTAGCCACTCTTCCACCAGCCTGTGGCATTGCATGGGGTTGCTGTACTCCGAGTGCAAGACCTGATTCCTTTTCTTGAGTTTTGAGTATCAGTCTGCCATCTTCATTGAATTCCTTCAGATTGTTTCTTTTTTTCTTGTCTGTTTGGCATAGATCACATCAACCCTCTTTTTGTTGCCAGGGAGTTTTATTTTTAAAGTCTAGTAACTCTGAGACACAACAAAATGAACACAGCATGACTAAAATAGTTGTAAGTGAAACTCCCTCTAGAGCCTTAACTAAAAATTTGGAGGAAAAAAAAATATACCTTGGTTTTTGGAAGGAGGGTAAAGACTAAATCTCTCCCAAAAACAAACTGTAGCAGAGAGAAAAGCTCCCTCACCCTTCAGGAGTCCCCTCTTCTGGACATTGTTTATCCTTCTCTTCCCAAGAAGAATCATGTTTTTAGGGTGGCTTTAGGTCTCCGACACTGAATGATAAACCATATGTTCACCTTTTGAGTGAGGAAATGCTTCAAGCAATTACTCCGCTCCTTTTTTAGGCTTCTGAATTTTTTCTTAAAAATAGCTGTTGATACAACTTTTAGTATAGCAAAAAGGGGGGGGGGGGGCAGTAATATTTTCTTCTTAGAATATCCCATATACCCCTGTCTGACTAGGCTTTAAAACTAACACAATAATAATAATAGTAAAAAAAAACAGATCTCCAAATATGAGATAATCTTCTTGTGTTTGCTTTGGCTGGCAAGAAAATGACATAGTAGGCTGAGGAAAGGGGAGAAGTACTGCAATCCAGTCAAAATTTGTATTTGAAATAGTTGTCCCCTCCTCCCTTGCAGCTTGTATGTGCATTGAGGGTAGTAATTGTTGTTAGCCTTCCTGTTTGAATGACTGTTCCTGTTAAGGCACTTCATGTTCCCTCACCTCTGGAATTGCATTTCATTTCTCCCAGTAAACTCTATGGTGAAATGATTGCTATCTCTTGGCAGAAGGGAGTACAATTGTTCTGTCCTATGGATGATATTAAAAGGCTTTATACCTTGAACAATGGAAAGGCTTGAACTAAAAATGACAGACCCTCTCATCTGTAAAACTGTCATACCCTTTTGTTTTGTCCTGTGCTAATAAAATGCTCTGACTTCCTGTGGTAGTTGCTGGTACTGCTTTTATACTTGTAGCTGTCTTGCTGTCAGATATTCAGGAATCTGCTGAAAAAAAAAAAAAGCTTTTGTCTTACTAGTGCATTAATTGGAAGTAGTGTTCAGCTCAAGCCCATAAAGAAAATGTACTCAGTTTATCCTGAATTCAAGACCTTTCTGTATTAGTGACTTATGCCCTAGCACCAGGGGTTTTGAGTCTGTGGTGTTAGTAGAACCAGAGCTGCAGTGTCCCAGGTATTTATTTTAAGATGTGCCTCTGTGTATATGAAAACAAAAAAACAAACTTTGGATTTGCTACTTGTCTCTTGTTCCAGATGAAGCTGCCAGTGTTATTCAATTTGGTAAATCAGCCAAGCGATCACCGGAGTCAACGCAAATCGGGCAGTATGGGAACGGCTTGAAATCGTAGGTATTAAAAGCCAGCCTCGTGAGATTATGGAGGTTAGAGATGAGATAGCAAATGTTTTTTTGCTTGGAGGTGTGTATCTTTTTACCAAAAAAACACTTGGAGATGAAATCTAAAGAAAGATACTATGTTTTGGAATGCAGGAACTTTATGGACAGAATGAGCAGAGAAGCGTGTTCAAACTGATGACAGTGTTTTCCATTATATTTAAGTGATTCAGGGGATATGGATCAGCTGGAGAAAATGAAAGAGCAGGGGAAAAAAAAACCAACAACTTAATATGTCAATATCAGACAAATAGTAAAATCAAAGCAAAGCAGTGCTGCAGCCTTTCTCTAGGAAGGTAGTCTGGTGGTGAGGCACTGGAACAGGTTGCCCAGAGAGAGTGTGGATGTCCCATCCCTGGAGCTGTTCAAGACCAGGTTAGATGGTCCTGAGCAACCTGATCAGTGGGTGGCGTTCCTGCCTATGGTGGTGAGGTGGAATTAGATGATCCTTGAGGTCCCTTCCAACTTAGGCCATTCTATGATTCTATTAATCGCGTAGAGATGAAGGGGAATGAGGGGAGGGGTGGGATTTAAGTGACAGATGAACAGAAGTAAATTTTGCTGATTGGAACAGATTTGATATGAAAGAGAAAAACCATTCACAACTGTAAAACTTGTTTGAGAAAGTTGGAGGACTTCTATAGATTACTCTGATTGTCTGTTCTGCCTTATGCTTCTGGTCTCCTTGTGGTTTGTTGATGTATGTTCATCCTAGGGGGGGAATCTGTGTGATTCAGTAGAAATCTGGGGGAGAATAGAAAGCAGGTAGGGTTGAAAGGGGTCTTGAGATACCATCAATCCAGCTTCAGTGCAGGACAGATCTCAGATCCTACCTGTGCTCTTCCAGGGCAGAACTCTCGCCTGTTCTTAAATTTGAGTGAGGGGCATACTATATTGCAGCTAGGAATTGCAGACTGATGCCTAAATGTGCAAAGGGAGGTGCTTGCTATCACATTGGTCTAATCTAAAGAGAAATTAACTGACAGAACCCTTGATCCAGCTTTTGATGAATGTTAATTTTTCTCTCTTAAGGGTTTTTGGAGGAGTTGGCTGATAAGATAAAAGAGAATATTGGGAAGGAAGGTCTTATTGTTTGTGTGAGTTACGAGGAGGAGGACTGTCCTTTTTGTGATAGCTAGCTGATAAGTTGAATTGCTAGTGTTCCTGACACATTGGAAAATATATTGTCTCCCAGAAACTTGTCTACTGCTATTCATTTGTGTGCACAGCGAAATGAAGGCTGCATTCATTTTCTCACTGACTTACATTTCTGCTCATATATTTGAAGGTTATTATCGCATCTCACTGTAGTCAACTTTTTCAGATTTTAAAACAAAACCTTTGTTTTAAACTTTATTCATAGTATGAGTTTGGAAAGTTCCATTCTGCATTTTTTAGTTGTGATTAGTGTTAAATGCTTTAGGGAAGGAATTTAGAGAGTTGCATTTCTTGTGAAAATGTCCAGATTGGTGTTTGTGTTTGTTTGTTTGTTTTTTTAAGGAATAATAGAGAGAGAAGGTAGCTGCTGTTTAAGCCTTTTTACCCATCTTAATCTGGTTTTGGTTTCTCGAACATAGTGGAATGAAAACATAACTTGGTCTGCTTTTTAAAGAATTAGCATAAATTCTGCTAATTTGCTGAAAAGTATCTGTCATCAAGTATAACCTGATGCCTGAAATCTGTCTCTAGGGGTTCCATGCGGATTGGGAAAGACTTTATCCTTTTCACGAAGAAAAACAACACCATGACTTGCCTTCTCTTGTCACGGACATTCCATGAGGAAGAAGGCATCGATGAGGTTTGTACATAAAATATTGTAACGAAGTAATATGGTGAATGCTGTCTCATCTGAACTTCACCCAGCTCTTGAAGGAGGAGAGTCTGTGTCAGTATGGATTTCCTCTGTGTTTTGTTCAGCCTATAGTTTTCTCTTGGGGGATACACTGGTAGGGGATCTGTGAAGTCATGACTGATTTTTCCCTTTTGGTTTTAAATCTGTTTAAGAGGTCTCTCTAAACTACTGTGGGTTTGTAGGGCTTAATATCACTTGATGTTGCTTATGCTGAGCTCAGGCTATGTCCAGACTTTTTTGTGTTTTCCTTTCCCACAGAATTTGATTTTGAGATGTATTTAAACTTATTGTTCATATTTGATTATCTGTAGAGAATTAAAGGTATGATTTCTGACCCATAGGTCAGAAACTCCAGATGCATCTCTTTTCGCATCTCTTTAAGTCAAAAATCAGCATGGTTCTAACTATTGAGAACTTGTGTATCTTTAACAGATAGTTCAGATACTGTTCCGTATGAACTGTTAACACAGAAGTATTTTTGTGCTCAAGCGCAAGTATTTTTAAGGCATAACCAATAATGACAAGTTACGTTTTTGCACTGGGATAGTATGTAAGGATTTTCCATTTTGATAGTGGAAGGAGCTGTACAAAGAAGCTGCTGAGGGAGCAGTGCTTGCTAGTGGCTAGCTAGCAGCAATGTAGTTCCATAGTGCCTCTGGAGCTAGAAGTTTTGGCTTGAGCTTAATTCTAAAATAAGGAGGGGACTAAACAACACAAAACCAATAATCTTATTAGAATCCTACCATGAAGAAAATATCAGAAAAATAAGTGAAGAATAATTCTTCAGTTCAAGAGAAGAGTTGAGCACGGAGGTTGATTTATTTTGTTTTATTTAAGAAGCAAATCTTGTGTTTTTTTTACTGTTAGATGAAAGTTGTTACAAGAGGTAAAAATGATGTTGGTTGTGTTAACATTGAGCAGCCAATACCACACAGATTACTTTGGAATGGCTTCATATAAGACTAGATGTTCTAGAAAAGTAACTTGGAGGCTGGAAAAGAAAGGTCTTTGAGCATTTGACAGTTGTGCAAACCGCTGAAAAGTTAGGAAGGGCTACTGCTCAGCCTTGTTCCACATAAATGGCTGACTAGAGTGGGTAGGTCTCAATCGCTCCTGGTACAATGCTATTTGTAGGTCATTGTTCCACTGCCCACCTGGAATGCACGGAGCCGAGAGCCTGTGACTGACAACATAGAGAAGTTTGCTATTGAGACGGAGTTAATCTACAAGTATTCCCCTTTCAAATCAGAACAGCAAGTGATGGAGCAGTTCAATAAGATCCGTGGTGAGAAAGGTGTGTATCTATGGTGCTGGTCATGGGCAAGGAATTTGAGGGTTTGGGTGGGATTCACCTGATCAACTTCTTGCTTGCTTAGGCACCTTGGTGATCATATTTAACCTCAAGCTGATGGATAATGGAGAGCCAGAGCTGGATGTGACTTCTGACCTTCAAGATATACAGATGGCAGAAACACCCCCAGAGGGAACGTAAGTATGACTGATGTTACAGGCCCTTGGATTCTGATCTAAATATATTTTGGGATTTAGCCATATGCTGTGTGCATATGTTTGGTTTTTTCAAAGTTTCTCTTTCTGTGGTGAGTAGGAGAATTTAGATGTTCTTTAGTTCTTCAGCAGTTCGGAGTTCATGCATGTAAATAGCTCACAGATGTTACGCTTGTATGTTTTTTTGTGAATTTCTGCCTTGACTTGTCTCAGCTTAGTCAAAGCAGCACAATACCCTTCTTTAATTATCTGTATTAAGGAGAGGAAGCCCTCAGCTATAGGCTTAATTTTCTACAGTCAAAGATGTTTTTTTCAGAATGGCAGCCCATAATGACTCTGTGCCACTGTCAAACTGGTGTTCAGTTTGATTAAATGAACAGCAACAAAATATTCTGTGCAGGTCAGCCTTGGTGACCTGCATGCTGCTGAGCTTTCATGATTACCACTGATGAATGGAAGGAGCTATTTCTTCCATGTGATACTATTTCTGTGTTTGATCAGTGCAGTTTCTGTTGGAGCGTACTCCTAACTAACTCAAGGGCAAGAGAATGTGCTAGCAAGCGGAACACTTTAGTATTAGGTGGTCCAGTTCATAGCTTTGACCTTTATTATCTGACTGTATTCAGAACATCCTTTTCAAGCTACAGTAATGTGTACAGTAACAGCATTTATTGTAAAGTGTTTTGTAACAGAATTAAAAATACACAGCTTGGTAGAAAATCGCTGCAGAAGACAGGCTGAAAAAGTAAAAGTAGAACTTCATTTTAATTTACCTGGATAGGGATTAAAATGGAAAGAACCTCATTCTCTTTGTGGAGAGGTAGGTTATATGTGTGAATCCTGCTGTATGCCAGGATATGTCACAGGACAGTGAAAAGTATTGTGGGGAGGTGATTCTGCTGGTCACTTGGAACCTGGGTAGCAGTTTCTTGGGAAATAAGAATCTTACAAGTTTTTTCAACAGAGAAACTTATTCATTTGGTTTGGGTAGAGGATGAGACTATGACAGTAGTGTGTGATGGCTGTCTTTTAACCAGAGAATAATTAAGGGGAAAAATTGTGAAGGAAAGAGGAGGGACAAGGACAAGCACTCTGACAAATAAGACATTGATTATTTGGGTGGTAAATTGATGGGGTCATCTTTGAGGTACATGGATGTAAAAGGGGGAATGTCTCCAGGTAGTCCTACAGTGAAATGCTGAACAAACTGATTAGTATCTGTAAACATCCATCTCTTACAGAAAGCCTGAACGCCGCTCCTTCCGTGCCTATGCTGCTGTGCTCTATATCGATCCTAGAATGAGGATATTCATAAACGGACACAAAGTACAAACCAAGCGACTTTCCTGCTGCTTGTACAAGCCAAGGTACGTGTTAGACTGGAAGCCTGCATATGTGTGCAGGAGTTTCCTTATAGAAGAGGTTTAGCATTTTGCTCTCTGTGTGTATCCTGCATAACTCCATGTTAAAGCCACAGGAACAGATCACAAGATTATAGGATGTGGGATTGACATCATGGAAAAACAGGAAGATAATGGAAAATCTAATGCTTTTGTAAATCAAAAGTAGCTTGTGCAATCTGTCTCCCTTTAAAAGCAAACACAGAATCATAGAATGGTTTGAGCTGGAAGGGTCCTCAAAGATCACCTAGATCCAACCCCATGCCATGGGCTGGGACACCTTCCACTAGACCAGGTTGCTCTAAGCCCCATCCAGCCTGGCCATAAGCTCTTCCAGGGATGAAGCATCCACAGCTTATCTGGTCAACTTGTTCCAGTTGCCTCACTATCCTTAGAGTAAATAATTTCTTCCAAATATCTAATTTAAACCTACCTCTGTTGCTGTTTAAAACCATTACCCCTTGTCCTATCACTACATTCCCTGATAAAGAGATCCTCACCAGTTTCCGTGTAGGCCCCTTTTAGGTACTGGAAGGTTGCTGTAAGGTTGCCCCAGACCCTTCTCTTCTCCAGGCTGAACAGCCCCAACTCCCTCAGCCTGTCTTCATAGGAGAGGTGCTCCATCCATCTCATCTCTGTGGCCTTCCTCTGGACTTGCTCCAACGGGTCCATGTCCTTGTGCTGGGGACCCCAGAGCTGAACACCCTACTCTAGGTGGGGTCTCATGAGAGCAGAGCAGAGGGGGACAATCATCACCCTCACCCTGCTGGCCACGCTGCTTGTGATGCAGCCTGGGATATAGTTGGCTTTCTGGGCTGCAAGCACACATTGCTGGCTCATGGCGAGCTTCCTGTCAGCCAGCACCCCCAGGTCCTTCTCCTGAGGGCTGCTCTCAATCCATTCTCCACAATAACACCAGACCCAATACTGACCCCTGAGGAACGTCACTAGTCACTGGTTTCCACCTGGACATTGAACTGTTGAACACAACTCTGTGAATGTGACCATCCAGCCAAATTCCCTACCTGCCAAGCAGTCCATCCAAGTGGTTGCAAGTCAGCTTGTCTTCATCTGTGAATGAGAAGCATTTAACGGTGGCTTGTCTGCAGGATAATTTTTTGGTGTTAGAGAACAAAGAATGGAGAATTGTCACAGGATTTAGGGTGTTTAAATGCCTTTACTGTGTAAATCCAGGTTTCACTGCTGTTGCAATGTTCTTCAGCAGGAAGAACAGCTTGTCTCTTGAGCAGGACACTTATTGTCCTCTTGTCACTGTTCTTTCTGGAAGCTATGTTTCTGTGGGTTGTATAGTCAACTGCTAAATGTGACGTTACTGTTCAGGTGAAAGCAAAGGATATCCAAGACCACGGAGGAAGTAGTTTGTCTTTCCAGAAGAGCTCCAGTTATCTTCTACTTTTTGCTAGAGATCAGCGAGAGACTTCTCAAAACCTTTCTGGAGCCTGTAATGTCCAGGAGTCAGGAACAGGCTGGTTTTGTGCAAATCATTCAGCAGCATTTGTAGGTGTGATACCACAGTACCAGACTCCCTGGAAGCTACTTTCATCTCTTAAAGGGTTACTTCATCTGTTTCCTCCCACGGTCACTGTTGGAACTTGTTTAGCAGTGCAGGCTGTACGGCTAGAAGTAGGCAGGCTGTTTTGTATGTCAGTTTGTAAGCCTTTGAATGGCCAGTGATCAGCACAGACACCTAGTGGTGGTGGCTGCAGTAGTAGCATGTGCTGTTTTGCTTTCTTTGGCTGTTACTGTGAAGCATGTGTTATTGAACCATGTGCAAGGAGTTCCCTTTTAAAAAAAGGGGTACTCTAGGATGATTGTAATGAACCTCTTGAAGATGGGTGAATATGTTTTGCTATCATATCATCTGGATTTATTGTCTGTCGGTCTTACATATGTCTTTGCTAGATATGACGTTCCAGACCACTTAAATGTTGGCTTTCCTGGTTGTGGCCAAAGTCATTTGGCGTTGGAAACTAAAGTGGAACATAATGGCTGGCTGGTTTCTTCTTTCTTGAAATGGTTAGTCTCTGGGGCAGTTTATCTGGAACCAGCTCTGAGCTCCAGTGGTCCTTGGTTTGCTTTTGGGATATTGAACACTCCTGCAGGCATCTGAAGCTGGTATGAGGAGTAGGACTGGGCAGGAGGGCATGGAGTTGGGATGACATCCTTCACTGCCTCTCTGGGTTGTTCCACAACTGTGCTCTATGTGTCCTGTTCTAAAGGTGAGTTGTACCTCACTTTCTAAAGCAGTCTGTCTGTGGTCATGCTCAGGTACTTCTCTGTATCAAGAGTTAAGTGTTGAGATAATTCAGCTTCACCCTGTTCCCTCCCACCCAGGAAAGTAAGGCAGGATGTGGATGAGGTAATGTAATTATGCCAGCATATTGAAGATAGTTCTGGTTTTCAGAATATGTTCTGGTTCTTGGCTCCAGGTAGCTTAAATCCACTTTTAAGAGGATTTGAATAGACTGCGCCACACAAAACCTTACTCTGCATCTCTTGGTTATTGGGTGATTTTCTGGAAGAGTTAGTGTGCGTCTGCTTTACCTGCAATGAGGAGGTCCTTATGAGTAGCAACAAAGGAGTTTACTAGATGCAGAAGTGTATTTAAGTGGGCTGTGCTTGTGTTTTGAGTTTACTGGATTTGAGAATAAAGGATTTCTGTTAGTGAGATTCTTTCTGACATCTGAGCCCATACATGCTCACCCACAGAAACATACGTAACTAATCTTTTTAATCTATGCAAGGTGATTTCTCATGGATCTTGATAGACAATATTTCATTTGGGGGAATCTTATCTCATTAGGACTTAAATGTGCTTCCTTCTACTTTAATGAGCTGGTCAATCCAGCTCTAAGTCCTTACATTTTCCCATATGTAAAAACAGCGTTTTTGTGGCTTTTACTTTTGGCTAAATGCTGGAGAGATTTTCTTTTTTCCCTCTCCATAAAAATATATTTCAGACAGGAGTTTCCTTTGGATACTTCCAAAACCTCATGTCCAAGGTGTCTTCAGTTCTTGCAGGCTCTGATCATCCTTGGCGTCATCTCTTTCCCCAGTTGTACACCTCTACGTAGAAGTGACGCATACTCATGAGCTTTTGCCTCTTTTACTCTACAATAGTCATAGTTAGATTGCAATCTGCATTTGGCGTTTTATGCTACAGGGAAGGTAAAACAAGTCACTGCAAATCAAACATACTTTACAAGATTGTGAGTCACATGTATAGCATATGGAAATGTCCTGAAATTTTGAAGCAGCAACTTGAAGCTGTGTTCAGACAACTCCTGTAACACTTAAAGGCTTTGAGCTAGCCCTGCTTAGAGATGTGAACTGTGAACTGCATATGTAAATGGCCAGTTGCAGGAGAAAGGAAGAGGTGTTTATGTAGAATGGGAGGTTTTGGAGGAGTTTTATAAATACGTTCCATCCTCTTTTTCACTTCTGAACTTGTTCCCCTTATCCCATATTCTTGGAAGAAATCCCCAGGTTATGTTGCACCTCCACTGGATAATGTAGAAGGGGGCATTGTGGTTGCAGCTACAGCTAAAGCATCTCTGACTTAAAGATATGTCCTAAGAACTTCCAAAAATGCCCAGTTACTGATCTGTAAACCTCCTTCATTTATTGGATCTATTGAAAAAAAGTAGAGTAGAATGTGAAGATCTTATTCTCCAGTAGTGCAGTGGTGAAATCTTGGTTTGACCTTACTGCTGAGATTGCTAATTAAGTTCTGATCATCACAGGATGTACAAATATACTTCAAATCGTTTCAAGACGCGTGCAGAGCAAGAGGTGAAGAAAGCAGAGCACATGGCAAGGATAGGTGAGTCTTTGGGTTATGCATGCACATCCTGATTTTGCTGTAGCAAAAGAAAAGAATAGAAGAGGCTATCTTGCTGGATATGACCTGGATTGCTTGTTTCTGTGATTGCTGTGGTTGCTCAGGCAGTTAGTTATTACAGTGATTACAGGAGACTTGAGACTTGTTTCCATGCAATGGAGGGAATTTACATAATTCCCTAATACCCCTTCCTATAGGGAATACAGGTACAGAATAACCCTTTAAATGCACAGCTCTCCACTTGCTCCACCTGAAGCCTCGCCTAGTTGTTATCCCATTGTTATCCCATTCACCTTTTTGCATATCTTTAGCTTTTTAGTTCTCTTCTCCTTCTGTTACTTCCCTCTTGAGGCAATTGTTTGAACACAAATTTTTATTCTCTCACCTGATATATAGTGATTGATCTGGGTGTTAATTTTTTTTTCTTGCTTCAAGACTACCTTCTGTACATTGAGTCTGCCCTTCTTATTATGTCTTGTCCTCAGGAGAAACCAAATTTGGTAGTATTGGACATTCAGGATATAGAAATAATATGAACATATAGCATATATCTTTGTTAAATTTCATAAATTTAGCATACAAATCAGTCATCCCAACCCATGTTGGGGAAAACCCATGGTGAACGAGGAATCTTGAATTGTATGACATGTTATATATGAATTGTATGTTATATTAGAGGATTGAGCCAATGTGCTTTTGGATGGGAGAGCATGCAGATGCAAGATATGGGTTGCTAATTGTGATGGTTTTACCCTGCTGAGCAGCTGAACTCCACCACAACTACTCTTTCACTACCTATCCTCACAAGAAGAGGAGGAGGAGAAAGTATGCTGGAAAGAAAAAAACAAAAACAAAAAAACACCCTCAGGTGTAGAGATAAGAATGATTTAATTAAAGAGAAGAGGAAGAAGGAAGAAAAAGAGCAAACAAAGGCTGCACAAAAGCACAGAGTGAAAAATATTCTCTACTCTTCCCGTCAACAAGCAATGTTTGCCCACATCCTGGGAAGCAGGGCCTCAATATGTATATCGGTTACTGAGAGGACAGATGTCTTCATAATGACAGCACCCCTTTCTCCTTCCCCTTTCCTAACTTTTATTGCTGAGTACCATCAAATGTACGGAATGTCCCTTTGTTCGGTTTAGGTCAGCTGCCCTGGTGATGTCCGCTCCCCACTTCTTGCCTACCACCAGTGTATTGACTTTTGGGGGTTTGGAGAGAAACTTGGTGCTGTGCCAGCACTGCTCAGCAATAGACAAAACACTGGTGAAATATCAGGGCTCTTCTAGCTGCAAGTGCAGAGCACAGCAGTATATGGGCCATTGCAGGGAGAGTTAACTCCATCCCAGGCAGACCCAGTACACTAATTTAACAAAGCTGCTTGTGTTTCCATTTTAGGAAGGAATTTCTCTGCTGAAAATTAAATTTTTGGAATGAATGTAAAGTGATGTAGGATGGTGTTTACCAATTGCCAGATAGTCTAGGTGGTAGTATGGAAGAGAGGCAGGAGGGGAAATTATTTTTAAGTGATGAACTTTGGGCATGCAAAGAAGATCGGACATAGTGGTAGGTTTTCTTTGTCCTATTTTATGAATAGCACAGAATTTTTTTTCTCCAGGCAAAACTTAGTGAATATCAAAGATGCACACATTTCCAGGATTGTTACCTTTTCGTTGGCTCCACAAGTAAATTACCTCTTTGTAATTCTTTTTCAATTCTGATCTCAATTTTTGTTGTGTGGCAATGTGTGAGTTTCTCAGCTTTCACTCTTTCTGTGCAGATCAGGCAGGGACACTTATATCCTTACTCTTTACAGTTCCTCACTAACTTTCATACAGATCCTTCCTATAAATGTACTTTTACTGTATAATGTGCTCTCACTGAGTTTAGTGCTGCCATTATGCCAGTATTGACTGTGACTGCTGATCAAGTTTAAGATGGCTTGTTGATGGTATCCTCTCATACGTAAGACTTTATTTTGTACCTTTTTATGCTACTTCGTCATCTCTCCCTTGTATGTGTTAATCCTGTCTTTACCTCAGATGAATGCCTGATGATATGATGTCTGTACCAGATGGTTAATAGTGTTCTTTCTCCTTGTGTTTTAGCGGAGGAGAAAGCTCGAGAAGCAGAGAGTAAAGCTCGTGCGCTTGAGCTGCGCCTCGGGGGGGATCTTACACGGGAGTCCAGGGTGAGACTTCTACTGTTATCAAGTTGGATTTTAAGTATTGAGGGGGAAGGTTTAGAACTGTGCTTTTGGAGCAGAGAACTGGCTGATTAGCATCTCCTTTTAGCACTTTGGTATGTGAAGCAGGTGGTGACTTCTGTTCGAGATAAGCTGTCAGCAGTGTTCTGTCCCAGGCAATTGTGTGGTGTCGTCACCACAGGACATGCTTAAACGTGTTTATTTTCCAATCTGAGCGAGAAGCATGCTGACATTCCCATGCATACAGCATACAATATCAGGTGGGAAGGCAATGCCTTGTTTGAGTTTTACTGTGAAGATGCTGTATTTGAAGTTCTTTGAGGAGTCCAGGTGAATGTTAAGTATTTGAACAGAAGTAAAATTGTTTTTTTTGGGCTATTCTATCTTATTGCCCTTGCAGTTTGCTCTTATTTTTTCTCAAGCTGTTGCTAGAGAGTTCTATTTGTTTCCTTGTGAAGCCACAGCTCCTGTGCTGAGACCAGGGGCTTTTTGAAAGGTGGAAAGGGGATCTGTGGGATGTGCCAGCAGGTGATATTAGCATGAAATTACTTTCCTCCCTAATGACATCTAATGGGGAAAAAAAAGCATTTGAGTAGCCCATTTATTTT
This sequence comes from Heteronetta atricapilla, assembly GCA_011075105.1. Lineage (NCBI taxonomy): Eukaryota > Metazoa > Chordata > Aves > Anseriformes > Anatidae > Heteronetta > Heteronetta atricapilla. The sequence continues at coordinate 4,141,550 of CM021745.1, read as the reverse complement.
CATTTTGTGTCCAACCCTTTACCCTGTGGTTTTAGTTACATTAGGCATTTAATTGCATTTGGATGTTTTCTTCCAAGCAACTGTGTAGCTACTTAAGGAAGGCAGCAACTGGTGCTACCCTAAATGTTTTGGTGTGATAATTATTGTCCTCCACAGCTGGTGAATTCTTCCTGAGATCTTTTTGAAGGGGGAAAAATTGTAGAAATGAGTTAATTTCATGAGTTTCACAGCAGAGTTTCACTGTGAAATACTTGTTGGCAGGTGACATTACGTCAAGTCCAGAACTCTGCAATAACCTTGCGCCGGGAGGCTGATGTAAAGAAAAGGATTAAGGACGCAAAGCAGCGGTGAGTAAAAGGCAGTTGAAAGCTCTGATTTTATCAGGTTGTTCATTCCACATGCTTTGAGTGTTTCTTCTGCTTTACTTCATGTGGTGGAGCAAGCAGTTCAGCTCAAAGCTTAAGTATCTGTGAGTATCCTATTCGCCCTGGCTGTTTAACCACTAGTTTGCTCTTCTGGTTGCTTCTGCTATTCCCATCTTGCTGAAAGAAGTATTTGAATTCAGCTTTTTGGTTGCTGTTGGTTGGTTTGGAGATTATTTACCTGGTTTTCACATAAGCAAAGCAATGAAAAAAAGCTTATCTGTTTTTCATTTAATTTTACATTTTTTTTACAGTTTTGTTTTACAGTTATTGAAAGCTCCTATTCTGGGTATTTTCCTAGTAGCTCATTTTAGATTGTTATCTACTAAAAATGATCTGAGCCTGTAGTTACCTGTAAAATGAGTGATTGTGTAATGGTTAGAGAAGTATGCCTTCTGATAACGGAACAGGTATTCTCTCTGTTATCTAAAAGCATTGTTGTAAACGAGCACAAAGGTTCTGCTGAACCAAGTGTACCTTTTCAAAACATTGCTGTCTGCTTCACATGTAACATGGAAGTCTGCAAACACCTCTGATGGCTTTGCTTTGAAACAAGGGGAATCTCAAAAGCTGACAGAGTAGGAGAGAGATTGCTGCCGCCAGCTTTGGACCGTGTTAGACTCATGTCCCATTTAGGGCCCTTGTGGGAGCCCCCGTTCAAAGGAGGGGGTGTTACAGGTTATGTATATGTTTGCATGAGGACAAGGGTGACCTCAAGAAAACAGTAAAGGGGCAACAAATGTGATGCTTAAAAGTTAAGATAGTCTTTTAGTTGCATATTATTACTGCATAGTGCTCATGAATGCACATCTCAGGTTCTCTTAGTATCTGATGGTGGTAGTAGACAGTTAAGAGATCTTTAAGAATTTAAACTTTAAAGAATTCCAAGTATCTTCAACTAACCACTTAGAGAATCCAAATGACTTAACTGGGACAATGCACATTAGTGCTTAAAAATTTGATGAGTGGAGGAAAAATAAGGGAGATGAAAAATCAGAGGAATGGGTAGGACAGTGGTGTAGACTATGCCTTTTAATTGTTAAAAAAATTGGACTAGTTTGATACCTTCAGCCTGAAACAGGTATCCTCATTATGAAAAACAATGTGTGGTTTTCATGAAAGCTGTGGAATCCATTTAAGTTAGTCTTTGAAGACCAGTACTTCTGTTAAATAAAGAGGTTTTGGTTGATTTTACAACACTGATAAATCTCTTGAGGTTTTCTGCATCACAGGAAATGCAATTCATGATAATCAGAGATTCAGATTCAGAAAATCTTTGTGCTCACAAACATAGTTGAGGCCAACTTCTGTTGAAGTCATCACAATAAGATAGAAATCATGCAAATTGCTATCCTGTCATTTCCAGGGGAAAAAAAGGTCCTTTTTGGCTGTGTGTTGTATTCTCCAGCTTTCGAGCTTTGAGTAACATTATAACATTATTTGAATTTGAATAACATTATAAAATTCGTAATTACGAGAACTTTCCAAGAATCTGAATATCAAAACTGTAGTTTTGTATCAAAATCTTGATTTTCATGCTTGATTTAGCATTTATGTCCGTTTAGAAGGTGCAAACCAAAATCACAGAGGACCAGTCTGTGCCTAACAGTACTTTTATAAGACTCAACCGCAATTTTTTTCAAAAAGTAGATCTGAAGTAAAAACCAAAATCCATTACTAAAGGGAAAATGTATCCAAATGAATAATTAAATTGCCTCAACAGATACTGTCCAGCCTAAATTGATGTCTGTATTGCAAAGTCATTTTTTAAATTTGTCTTCAGTTGTCATGTGATTCAGTATAATGTTTCAACAAAAACATTTATTGTTGTTTTCTTGTTAAAAATAGCTGAATATAGGACAAGTTTTTAGCAAAACCTTAATGCTCAAAGGTGCTGGAATTTTCATGCCCTTTGTCTAATAATTAATAATTAGCAAATATTTTTGATTCCAAAATCTTTATTTTGAATATCTCAGAGGTTCTGTTTCATTATTTTACAGGGCATTGAAGGAACCCAAAGAACTGAATTTTATTTTTGGTGTGAATATTGAGCAGCGTGAATTGGATGGCATGTTCATTTATAACTGCAGTCGGCTGATAAAGATGTATGAGAAGGTGGGCCCACAGCTGGAGGGTGGCATGTGAGTTTTCGGAGATTTTTCAGTAATAATTTGCTTAAGTCTGGCATGTTCCCGCACATAACTTTGGCCTTGCTATAATCGTTCTTAATGAGCATGAGACCTTTTCATTTTATCAACCTTCAGTTTGGATTCTGGCAAATAAGATTTATTTTTATTTCTCAGTATTTCCCCAGCTTCCCAATTAAAAAAAAAAAAAAGTTCTTTATGACCACAGATTTTGGTCATGCCTAGAGCAGTATGAGGCTTTTATGCTTGGTGTTGATGTTTGGGGCTAACAGATGAATACTGGTAGCAATACTACTTCATTCTAGGGACAGGGAGAATAGGTCTTGAAAGCAAATACAAATATTTGAGCCCACCTTACTTTTTTCAAAATACCAGCTCTGAGTATCAAGTCTGATTTAGAAAGCTAGTTAAGTTCAGAGTAGTACTACTGCAGGAACATGTGTCTGTAATCCACTATTTTCTTGTCTGAACACTGACCTAGTAGTTTACTGATGTTCATAACTATATGTTCTTCTTCCAGGGCATGTGGTGGAGTAGTAGGTGTAGTGGATGTGCCATATTTGGTTCTGGAACCAACCCATAATAAACAAGACTTTGCTGATGCCAAAGAATATCGACACTTGTTGAAGGCCATGGGAGAGCATTTAGCTCAGTATTGGAAAGACGTAGCTATAGGTAATGAAGCTTCACCAGCTGCTTTTACCGGCTGCTGGAAGGGGAGGCTTTGGTGGGTGGAAAGGTGCTAAGGGGAAGGACAACCAAGAGTGAAGGTGGTGATTTTTGTGATAATAGCTCTGTACTGAATGGGGTCTTTTTGTTTTCCAGCCCAGAGGGGTATCATCAAATTCTGGGATGAATTTGGTTATTTGTCAGCAAACTGGAACCAGCCTCCATCTAGTGAACTGCGCTACAAACGCCGAAGAGCCATGGAGATTCCTACCACGATTCAGTGTGGTGCGTCTGACCAGGCTGCAATTAGGAGGCTGGTCCTCCCTGGGAAAGGGAGAGAGGGACGGAAATCCTGTCTGCAGTTGGGGAGCAGACAAGCCCTTCTGGGGCTTGTCTCCTTTTGTGGGTTGCCCTTGCTTGCATCTGCTGGCACACTTTTAAACATCTTAAAGTAAGGTTTCTTTCCTGCACAGGAAAAGAAGGTTCTTCTTCAGGTGCACTTACAGAATGAGACTGGTGTGGTCAGTAGCAGAATTGAGAATGGGCTTCAAAATGTCATGTGAACTGGAACTGACCAAAGCCACCCATCCCAACAATGAGATAAGATCCAAAACTTCCCAATAGGCAATGCAAAGTAGTCAAATAACTTTTACTCTGATGCAGTGGTCTGTTAAATGGCTCTAGGTGTCATCACAGAAGGGAACCATTTACAGTTATCTTCTAAACTTAATGCAGATTTTCTTTTGTGCACCCCTGAATGGCTCTGGCTAAGCCCTTGTTCCAGCTGGAAGAAGAGAGATCTCAATGTAAGCACTATCTCTTTTGATAGAGGGCCATCAAACTTCCCAAATAGGAGGAACTTTCCTGTGGTTCTTCTTGACCTTTTCTATTGACATCTATTTGCCACTGGTCTTAATTGCCATTGGATATATTTAGGAAATTGGTCTGGTCCTTGGACTTTAAATAGGCTTTAAGTGCTATGGGGTAAAAGCTGATTTTATGGCTTAAGCTGTATATTTCTGACTTGCAAAGTGTTTACCTTAACAGATGTGTGTCTGAAGTGGCGAACGCTCCCATTCCAGCTGAGTTCAGTGGAGAAGAATTACCCTGATAGCTGGGTATGCTCTATGAACCCTGATCCTGAACAAGACAGGTAAGAATCAGTTAATGTAAAGAATTTTCTGCAGTGTGCCTTATTTGCACTTTTTTTTTCCCCAGTCATGGATTCTTTGAGAATTATTGGAGGGATAGACAGTAATTCTATACCTGTGTGAGGAGAGGGGACAGTCTGAGTCACCAGGTCATACTGGGAGAGTCCAGCTGAAAACACCTCTGCAGAAAAAGACCTGAGGTACTCATGGGCACCAAGCTGAGCATAGGCCAGCAGTGTGCCCTTGTGGCAAAGATGGCCAGTGGTGCCCTAGGCTGCATCAGGAGGAGGGTTGCTGGCACGTACAGGGAGGTTGAGGTGAGGTACTAATGAGGTCAGTCTTAGAGTACTGTGTCTGATGCTGGGCTGCCCCGTGCAAGAGATGTGCACGTGCTGGAGAGAGTCCAGTGATGTACCACAAAATGAAAGGATTGGAGCACCTCTGCTGTGAGGAAACTCAGAGGGCTTGGGACTGTTCAGCCTGGAGAAGAGGAGGCTCAGAGGGCATCTCACCAATTTTATACATACCTCAGGAGAGGTGAAAAAAGGAGGGAACCAGACTCTTTTCAGTGGTGCCCAGTGCCAGGACAAGAGGCAGTGTGCACAAACTGAAACAGAAGTTTCCCCTTGAATATCAGGAAATTCAAGGTCACACACCATGGGAGTGATAATAGGCGTAGGTTGTCCAGAGAAACTTCAGAGTTTTCCTCCTTGAAGTATTCAAAAGCTGCCTTGGGCAACCTGTTCTTTTTGTCCCTGCTTGAGCAGGGGAGTTGGACCAGATGGTCTTGAGAAAGTCCTTTCTAATGTCAACCATTCTGTGATTCTGTGAAATTTAGTTCCTTTATGATTTTTCTGCACTGCCATTGGAGATATGACTGTAGCTATAGGTTATGCATGTTAGCTTAAATATAAGTAGCAACTGAAGAATAGTCCTAAGTAGAGGCTGGGAGCAATGTGGGTTCAGTGCTCAGTGTTTTCAATTGTCTCTGTTGCTACTGTTGCTCCAACTCATTAGGCACACAAGCTGGAGCAACACCTCTGAGTTGCAGTGAGCCCAAGAATGGCATTTTGTGCACTTGAGGGAGCAGCACATTGATTCTTATACCAAAGGTGTGTTTCATGATTATAAGTTTAAGCAGAATTCACTACTCTTCTGAATAAGAAAAATGATTGCTCTAGGCTTCTCCTTTCTGTCTGTGGAGAAAGACACTGCTAGAATTTGATTCTTATCTTTGTTGTATAATGAGAGAAGCTGATAAGGCTGTAATTCAGGTACCTTGGTTTAGTGTTTTAAATACAAATGAATCCAGGTAGAATCTGTTAATTTGAATCAAAACCTTAATATGTCCATAACCCGAAAAGCTACAAAAAGTGTTTATGTTGATACTGAGAAAATACTAATTTTCTAGGTTCTTCCTTTTGGCACTTGTCATTTGAAAAGTACGGGTGATAACATCCCTGTAGCTCTGTATGTTCATGCTGTGATGTGGTTCTAATGGGGGCTGTTTCACTGAGGATGGATGTCCTTAGATGAAACTCCTGGGGGCAGAGCCAAATCTGCAAGACCAACAAGAGGCTGCCACATCTCCAGCATCCCAGGTCAAAGCAGTAGCAAGGCTGGGAACGTATTCCCAGTAGACAGACACAGATATACCACACATGGCTGGCTGTACAGCTCAACACAGGCAGACACTCTCAGCACTCAGACACAAAGCGCACCAGTAACCTCATGCTGTTCTTTCTCCTCTGATCAGGATGAGGACCATCCATATCTGCTGCCCTCTGCAGCCTGTCTTGATAGTTGCTTGCAGTGGGATATATGGGGCCTGAACTCCCACAGACCCCCTCGTGTGGACATGTGTAAAAATCACCCCCCTGAAACACACACACTCACACTTGCACACTAGACACCCCACAGTTTTCCACCTTGGACACAACATCCATTCAGTAGCAGTTGCTGTGAAGCACATGTTCCTTTGCACACCTGCACTTGCTGCAGCTGGTGCACCCCAGGCACACGGGCCCCTATGAGCTGTGGTCCCACTTGAGCTGCTGGCACTCAGACCCCCATACACAAATGCACACAGAATAGAGCCCCTCACTCAAGAAAACAGCCAGAAACAGAGTTTAATGTGAAGATGGGACAGTGCTGATCAGGTGCAAGGCATGGCCAGACACACATCCTGACCAGCCTCCTCTTTACATAACAACAATCATTATTATCCTTTTATCTCTTTGTTTTCCCTTGTTTATTCCTGCCAAAATCATCTGAATCCCCCCTTATCCTGCCTTTGTTTCCTCCCCTTGATCCAAAAGATGCTTTGGAGAGCTATTCCCATTGACTGGACACTGGGGCTGAGGCTGCCCTTGGACAGCCCTGCCAGAACCCATATGGGGTGCCTGTTCCTCTAAATACTTAATATGGGTTCCCTGAAGTGCATTTGGGACTCTGTGCATGTGGGCATGGACCTTGGAAGGGCTGGTGACTCCTGTGATGGCCTGAGAGCAGCCAAAGCAAGGGTGTTATTCAGGTTTCCCCCACATTTGCCTTTGTGCTCTTTTGCCTATGTGCAGGCAAGCTCTTTTATGAATTAACCTGACAGAAATATGAATTAATAATAAATGAAATTTCTTATATTTGTAATATCTTAAAAATTTGGAATGGTGTGGGGCTGCACGTTATATGAAAACATGTTGGAATTTCACCTGGAGCATGAGTTGGAATTCATTACTTTTCCACAGGGTGCACAGATCCTGTTTCCAGGGAGGTGGGAAAGAGCAGGCAAGACGCCTTGGAGAGATGATCCAAATGTCTGGTCATTTCACCTTCTTTGGAAGAAATCTCATTCTGGAGGGATAAATAACTTGAATATTTTTGTATTAAGTAGGCTCACTTGCCCTTTCAATCAGTGAGTGCTATTGTGTCCTTTTACACGAGACAGGTTTTCTGCAGTTGTAGAACTCCTTTGCTGGTGCCAGTAGAAAGCAGGGTGTGCTTGCAGTCCCTGTGTTTTTGAACTTGCCTTCTCAGTGCTCTGCTGTCTGATGTTTCTTCCTGTTTCCCTGTGTCATGGATTTGGACACCCTTACTGCTGTATTTTGGCTCTGTCCCCCAGCTATTCTGTTCTAGGTATTTGCATGGTCTGAGGAATGACCGAGGATTTGGGAAGCACTGCTGTTGCCAGCATGGGTGAGGGGCTTCCAGCTTGTGTGCCATGAGGATTGCTGCCTTTGCGTAGATAATGGTGATCATCCTGTAGCTAGCATCTGACTTGGATCGCTTTCCTCCAGCCTTTGCATTCCCCAAGAACCTACATTACAAGTCTCTCTCAGGGCAAGCTAGAAAGAGGTCCTTGGTGCGGTGTACAGTCAAATTCTTACTTGTCTTTGTACTGACCTGTGAGTTCCCAAACTTTGTTTACTATGGCTCCAGGTCTCTGAATTGGTATTTCCCAGTGTAAATGGCTCTTTATTGGTTGTGGTTTTGATCCATAAATCATATATGTGTTTCCCAAGGAGAAAACAGTTGGGTTTTTTTTGAGATTGTGGCCACTGCAGAAAGGAAAGGGGGGTTTACTGCTTCACTGGGGATGGGACACAGAGATGGTGATGTGTGGGAGAGATGGTGCAGGTTCTGCTGTCTTTGCTGAGGTTGTCTTACATTTCTTTGGTCCTAGATGTGAAGCTGCAGAGCAGAAGCAGAAAGTACCACTAGGAACTCTGAAGAAAGACTTGAAATCACAAGAGGAAAAGCAGAAACAACTGACAGAGAAAATCCGTCAGCAGCAGGAAAAACTGGAAGCTCTGCAGGTAAATTGGAAGGTCTCCTGCTAAGCATAGCAGGTTTTCAGGGACTTCCTAGTGCAAGCAGATGATGCTGAGAATCAAGTCCGTCTCAGCCTGTGATAGCACATTGTGGTGTTCATGGGGTAGGGGTTGTTTTATTAAGCAAGCATCTTAGATTGCATTTCCTTCTAGGAGGATGGGGGTGACTGCTGGATTCCTGGTCTTGAAAGACATCAGAAAACACCTGCTTTGCAATTACTGATTTTTAAACTGGATGACGGTTTGCTAGCATGGGCTCATGCAGGTTCTGACAGCTTTCAAAAATAAACTTTCTTTTTTTTTTTTTTTTTTTTTTTCATTTTTTAATAGAAAACCACTCCAATTCGATCTCAAGCTGACTTGAAAAAACTGCCTCTGGAAGTGACTACACGGCGTGCGGGGGAGGTAAATGGGATACCACTGTAGGCTTTGTACTACTCTGTGCTATCCTTAACTGTTATTGAAAAGCAGAGCCTGACTTTTTTGTCTCCTCTCTCTGTACCCTAATTTGTTTTGGAACACCCAGTCCCTGACTCGACTTCAGCGCCCACGATCTCCTCCTTTGCCTGATGTAATTAAGAATGCTCCCAGCAGACCACCAGCAGCTATGCATCTTCCCAGGTCTGTCAGTCAGCAGAAAAAGAGCTCTCCAGCTTGTCCAACTGTTAGCCCTCCCAAATTGGCAAGCAGTCCCTCCAAGGAGGAGGCCAGTACTTCCAGGACGCACCACCATACTGTGACAGCTGGAAAGTCTAACAGCACTTCAAAAACTCTTGCCAAAACAGCTGCAACAACAAAATCATCCACTGCTGTCCCACAGAACCCCAAAAGCCCACGTGAGATACCCAGCTCAAAAACTGCCAAGGCTCCAGCAGTAAAGAAATCTGCCACTGTCAAAAGCCCACAGGTGAGATTCAATGAGATAAAAACTATCCTTACCTACTTTTCTGCATAACCCATATTTCTCTGTCACATGGGATTTGTGCTTCATTCTCTGCACAGGACAAGATAACTCCTATTTTATTCTTGGGTTAGGGTGCCATTCTATACCTCTAATAAAGGCTTGTTTGATCTTTTTCCTGTTAGACCAGACTATTTGTCCAGACAGAATTGTGGAATGGAAGGCTTGAGGACTTACGTTATCATATGGCACCCTTTAAAGCCTTCTTGAAAAACCAATTAAGATATCAAATGAAGATACTGGGTGCTGAGCTTTTAAAAAAATTTTAAATACTTGCATAAAAGATTTTGTTTGGTAGAGTACTTGAATTATAGCTACTGCTTTTTTGCTTCCTGCAGGCCTCCACAACCCGGAAAAGGACCTTATGTACTACAGAGGAGGTTTCTGAGGAGGAAGAGGAGTACAAGAAGGAGAAGACAAAACGGGGCAAATTTGTGGCAGTGAAAGAGGAGAAGGATTCCAGTGAGGTTGTGGTAGAGGTGAGAGTGCACTGGTTTCTCCAGCAGAAGATATTTGTCAAGTATTTAAAATCTTGTCAGGAGACAGCTAATCTGAGCTCTCTGCTTACAGCTCACAGATAGTGCAGGAGAAGAAGAACTAGCAGAACTGAAGAAAGCTCAGAAAGGTGAGAAATGAACACATGAACTCTTTTCCAGTATATAACATAATGAAAAAGAGCTCTTGCAGAACTAGATTCATTGGTTAAACGTGTCATTTTGTTAATGAGCTTTTTAAAACTAAAATTTGTGTAAATTTGGGTACTAGACCATGAGATGACTCTAAATGAAACAAAATTTCAGGACCCCTTGATTGGACAGGAGGCAATTGTGGTGTGGGAAGACCCGTAATCTGAGAGCTGCATCACGTTAACTGTTGTGCTGTTTGGCTGTGTTGTGTAGATGGATGTCATGCTCATCCTTCCTAGTTGAAAGGATCATGGAGTTATGTTAGCAGAGAAATGTTGAGGGTGTTAATCTAGACATGCTGCGCTACTGTGAAAGGAGAGGGGCAGAGAGACCTCTAAGAAAAATTGTAGCCAGGATGGTGTTGTACCTCTGCCAGAGCAGTTAATTCCTGCAGCTTGTTCCCAAGGAGCTCTGTGGAAAGCAACCCACTAGGTACCCACAGCAAATTGTCCTCGTCAAACAGCCCAGAGTACAAGAGGAACAGTATCTGAGAATGCCATATCACTTCCTTGCATGTTAATGTTTTGAAGTAGGAGTTGAACTGTGTGAATGTGGTGTTTTTATGGTTCCTGTACCACTTGAAAGAATTGTCACGGTTGTAGGTTCGCTCACAGATGAGGGGGGCTCTCTTCTCTAATGACCGTGCAGAAGGTGCCCTCCAGCATCTGAATGTTTGCAAACATCTTTACCTTCTTCCCTTCAGATAAAGGGCTGCATGTGGAAGTGCGTGTAAACAAGGAGTGGTTCACAGGCCGCGTCACAGCTGTGGAAATGGGCAAGCATGCAGTGCGCTGGAAAGTGAAGTTTGATTATGTTCCTACAGACACCACACCAAGAGATCGTTGGTAACTATCTTCAGCTACTAGATTTTTGGAGGCTTGTTTTGTTTTCAGGAGGAAGACCTTGTTTTACTTACACAGATGCTGAAGACTAAAATATGTTGTTGTCATATCAGGGAGAGTATGTGTGCTCAGGACTGTCCACCTACTTTTTAAAGAATGAACACAACACAGTCCAGTCTGCTCATCACTTCAGTGTGATCTTCCTGTGGAGGCAGCTGTTGTGTAATCTAGAAGTCTCAGTGACAGATGTGTACAGGTTCTGATGAAGCTAACAGTATTTCAGATACGGCTGATGTAAGAAAAAAACATATGTATCCCCCTCCCCTTTTTTTTCTTTTCAGGGTAGAGAAGGGCAGTGAGGATGTGAGACTGATGAAGCCTCCGTCTCCAGAGTATCAGACTCCAGATACACAGCAGGAAGAGGGGGTTGTTGTGGCTGAACCTTCTACCTCAGACTGTGTCAGAATTGAGCCAGACACCACCGGACCTAGCAGTAACCAAGAAACAGTAGACTTACTAGTTCAAATCCTTCGGTGGGTTCACGGTGCTTCTTGTGAGCTGCTGCAGCCTGATTGCTTTAGTCCTTCAATCTCAAACTCTGGCTTTTTTTTTTTCTTTCCTGCACAGGAATTGTTTGCGATACTTCTTGCCTCCAAATTTTCCTGTTTCCAAGAAGGAGCTGAGTTCCATGAGTTCAGAAGGGTTGCTGGCATTTCCCTTGGTGAGTTCAGTACGTCTAGGAAAAAAAGTTGTTGTTTTTTTTATTTTCCCCTACACATTCTGTTCTTATGGCAAGCCTGCATCCTATGGAAGCTATTTGTATCCTTAGCATGATGAATGTAGTGGAGAAAAATAAAAAGAGTTCTTGAAGTGTGCCTCAGTTTTTCTGAGAGAAGATTTTGATGAGGAATTTTTTATTACCATACATCTGTGTGAGAACCCCATTGGCTGCTACAGTCTGGAGTTCTTGTCCGTTGCAGTTAAGCTCTCGAGAGAGGCCAGGTTAGAGATGCATAGAAATGAAATGTAGGCACATCTGTATGTTATGCCCCAGTCTTAAAAGTCCAACTTCTGCAAAGAAAAATCTGAAAAACAAGAAAACGTGGATGCCAACACCCCTTGTACTTCTCCAGGTGACCAGGCTCACAAAAATAGAGCAGAGTTGAAAGATTCGCAGCCCACCTTTTGTGTCTTAAGGCAATGTGTCTTAAAGCTTTTGGTGTTCCCTCCATTTAAGAATGGAGGGATTCTGTGAAGGAATGTATGGAATTTTGCATAGGCGTCAGTATTTCTTGATGTATGTATTCATCTACCTGGACTTGTGCAAAACGTGGTAATGAATGCAGCCAGAGAGCACAGAGGAGTGCTGTTCAGCTTGTGCTCAGTCACAGTATGTTGGTAGCTGGATTATTGTAGAAGCTGCGGATGCTGTGGTTTTCTTTACAGACAGTGCTTTTTTTAAGGTACAATCTGTTGGTTTTTTGTCTCCTACAGAAAGAATATTTCAAACAGTATGAAGTGGGTCTGCAGAACCTGTGCAATTCATATCAGACACGTGCTGATGCCCGAGCCAAAGCCTGTGAAGAAAGCCTGCGCAACTCAGAGAGAAAGCTGAAGGAAACAGAAGAGAAACTGCAGAAGCTGAGAACTAACATTGTGGCTTTGCTGCAGAAAGTGCAGGAGGTAGGTGAGGAAGGGGTGTGAAACCAGAACAGCACCACAAGTAGCAATCTTCACTAGACCAAGGCCAGTTCAGGCACCTGAGATGTTTTAGTTTACAATTTGGTTGTGCTTTGGTTCTTACTCAGTTTGGTTCAACTTGGGCCCAGACCATCAGAAGCTACTAAGTGCTCAGAAGCTACTAAGTGCTGCTGTTGCTGCCCACCTTTCAGGATCTAGGCCTTGGTGGCCGTGAGGAGTGTTAACTTTTGTAGTTGGGATTTTTGTGTTGTGTACATAGCGCACAGTTTTTATTAGTTTCTGCTTTGTGCTATTAAACATGTCACTACAGGAATTTCTGTCCTGTTCTTGTGCAGGAAGCTGATGTTAGACTGTGAATCTCTTATAGAGAAATGCAAGGCTTTAAACAATACTTCAATACTTTTGATTAAATTTTGATTAAATTTATTAAATATACATTAAATAATGTTTTAATATTTGATAGTAATTTTAAAAATACTAATACTTTTAAAGTCTGCCTTTTTTAAAGTAAGAAGGGAAGTTGGCACTGCTTTCACAGTAGATGTCTGCAGCTGTGTACTCCTGGAGAGTGCTGGCAGGCAAGATGCAAAGGATGATCAGGACGAATGTTGCAGAGGATGCTGTGCTGCTGTACAAGGAGGCATTTTGTTGTATTCATTCTTGCACTGCTCTTCAAGATTCACTCTTCCACGAGTATTTCTTGTGCTTCTGGTTTCAGGACATTGACATTAATACAGATGATGAACTGGATGCATATATCGAGGACTTGATCACAAAAGGAGACTAAATGACCCCATTATACATCCTAGGGAAGTGCAGAGGAGCTGGTTTCTTCTACGGAGATGTGGATTCCTGCGGAGGAGGACTACGACAGCTGATGAGAGGAGAGGGTTTTTAGACAGTACTTCCTTTGTATTGGTGTACCACTCATTCTTGTGACTTTACATGAAGAAGACATTTGTGGTTTTGGCAGGAAAGTTTTTAACATTGTAGTTCTTTGAATCTATTACTTTTGTTTATAAATATTTATTTTTAAAAGAAATGGGAACTGTCCCTGGTATGATGGGAGGGTTGCTGTATGTTTTTAGTGAGGTTAACATGTGGGTACCCATTTTAGCATCTGGGGCATATGCTAAACCTGAAACACCAGAACATCATGCCTAGCACATTGTCTCTAATAAGAATCTGACAGCAAATTAAAATTAGGTCTTGAGTTGTGGAAGAAGAAGTCAGGACTTTGACTTCCAAGATGCTGACCTGGAGTGAGAGAAATCCAAGCTAGGAATCTGAGCAACACAGAGGAGATCAAAACAGTCTCTGTGGGAGCGTGGGTAGAAGGGATGAAATCTTGAGGGTTCTGGCAAAGCTAGGTGTGGGGGTAGGGGATTGGCATTTGCCAGTGCAATGAGGTTGCTCAGTAAGTCTCTGTAAGTAGGTGGAGTTGTCATGACACTAACAGCTCAGAGAATGAAAATACTTTTAAAAGAGTGTGGCCTCCTAGGTGACTCTCAATGGATTGTGATCATTAGAGAAAGCTGGAGTTCAGATTCCTTTCTAGCAGTCACCTTTTTTGCACATTTTTGCTTCTGTTTCTTTGGGACATAACTGGAACGGCAGAAGAACAACTTGACCAGCTGAAAATAAACTGACCCTCTGTTATGTTGTCACTCCCTCAGGTTTGTGTTGCTTTGCTCCAGTTGCTGTTCCAGGTAATTTTAATTAGAGTGCTGTAATTTGGAGCCCTGCGCTGATGAATTGCATCTGGCCCTGGGTCAGCAACAAGGACAAGCTGGAACACAGGAGGTTCCACTTAAATATGAGACAAAACATTTTTTTATGGTGAGGGTGATAGAACACAGGAACAGGCTGCCCAGCGGGGTTGTGGAGCCTCCTTCTCTGTTAACAGTGTGGAAAGCAAGGGGGGGATCCAGGCTGCTGGAGGGAAGGAGCAGCTCTGCGTGACCCTGTGCCCCTCATGCAGGTACTAGGTTGGGCCCCAGCCTGGCTGTGCTGCATGGGGCTGCAGGGAGCTTGGTTAGAGTCAGTACTGCCAGGCTAGCTCCAGCTGCCTGTGGCCATGGCTGGCCACAATCTGTGGCTTTGGCCTTGCTCGCCAAGGAAAGCAGGGGCAGCTCTGCGTGGTGCTGCAGGTCTGGGGTTCTCATGCCCTCCCCACCTGGTGTGGCTCCAGCGCTGGGGCCATTCCCCTTCCCCTGAGCCACGGTTTGCTGGGCAGAAAGGAAGCTGCCAGCTCAGCTGCCAGGTGGGGACTGCGGGCTGGGAGCCTCTGAGCAGGCACTGCCACAAGCTCATGAAGCATCACATTGTCTGCGCAGAGGCTGCCAGCGCCTGGGAACGTGGGCACGTGTGGATGTGCCAGCCCCTGGTGCTGCCCTGTCTCCGGGGAAACGTCCTGTGATGGTAGAGGCATCCCCAGCCGCTGCTGGGGTGCCCCCAGCCTGACCTTGGCTCGCTTGGCTCCACAGTGTTTGTCTGGGAGAAAAGAGGATGAAGTCTTCCTTTTCCTGGCAGCCGTCGGCTCCTGCTGCAGCTGCCTGGAATCGGCTCCCTTGTCGTGAAAGGGTCACTTTGGCGGCTGCCCCGGAGGAGAGAAGGGAACCACTGAGCATCACCACAAGCCCTGGGCCAAGGTACTGCAAGGCCCAGGGCTGCCAGCTTGCTGTGGGTGAGCACACAGAGGGCCCTTGTCACAGCTACCAGAGGGGCTGACAGCTTCTCACCTGTTGTGTCCTGGCAGGAGCAGTGTCTTTGGCCCTGCAGGGAGCAGGGCAGCCTGTGCCCAGCCCAGCTGCTCGGGCTGGCCCTGGGAGGGCCAGGAGCTATTGTGGTGGGATGCGTTCCTGCTGCCAGTGCACCCCAACTGCAGCACTGAGTCTGCTGGGACACACAGTCTAGCTGTGCACCCCCCTCCTTGGGACTCCATGTGCCCTTATCCTTCAAGGGCCACATTCCCCCCTTGTTTCTTCTCACGTGCCTCTGCCCCTCTTGTCCTTTCCCTGGCTCTGCCTGCCTTGTGCAAGCCCCTGCCCCATCATACCTGAGCCAGGGGACAGCATGGGTAGGATGGGTTGGTGTTTAATCTTCCTCCACCCTGCAGTTCGTGTGGGAGCACAGGAGGTTTCTCACATCCACAACTGCAGTGGGTTTATGGGGCAAGGTTTTGGTAGCAGGGGGCCATAGGGGTGGCTTCTGCAAGAAGCTGCCCCATGTTCGGTAAGGGTCCTGCTGCTGAGCCAATAGGCATTGTTCTGCGCCTCTGTGAGAGCAGATTTAAAACAGAAAACAAACAAAAAACAACAACGCTGGTACACAGCAGCTGGGAGAGTGAGAGGAGTGAGAAACAGCCTTGCAGGCACCAAGGTCAGTGAAGAAGGAGGGGGAGAGGTACTCCAGGTATTGGAGCAGAAGTCCCCTGTGGCTTGGGGTGAGGCCCATGGTGAAGCAGGCTGTCCCCCTGCAGCCCATGGAGTACCACGGGGGAGCAGGGTTCCACGCTGCAGCCTGTGGAGGAGACCACGGTGGAGCAGGTGGGCCTGCACTGATGGAGACTGCGGCCTGCGGAGAGCAGCCTACGCAGGAGCAGGGGATCTGGGGGGAGCTGCTGCCTGCTGGGGACCCGTGCTGGAACAGTCTGCTCCTGATGGATGGACCATACGGTATGGAGCCATGTGGGAGCAGTTCTTAAGAGC
The DNA here is from genome assembly GCA_011075105.1 of Heteronetta atricapilla. NCBI lineage: Eukaryota > Metazoa > Chordata > Aves > Anseriformes > Anatidae > Heteronetta > Heteronetta atricapilla. The sequence goes on along the minus strand of CM021745.1, from coordinate 4,125,434 downwards.
TGCTGCCTGTGGCAGCCCTACAGGATCAGTTCGGGAAGGAGGTGGAAGAGGGCATTTGTGGTTTCTTTCCTTTTTTTCCCCCCCACTTCTGTAGCTTGTTAGTAAGATTTATTGCCGGTTACTATCTCCCTACTCTGAGTCTGCAACACCCTCAAAGGCAGCCAGCAGCCCTTTGACACCACAGAAGGGCTGCCCTTTCCCCCCACAGGAAAGGGGCAACTAGTCTGTGGCATTCCAAAAGAAACCTCCATACGGCCCAAAGACATGCCCATGCTTACAGTAGTGCAGCGAGTGTAACTCCTGCCCAGCTGCGAGCTCCCCAAAGCCTCTGTGCCACCTGCTTGGCATCAGTTCAATGTGCGGACACCCAGAGGCCCTGCTGTAACCCCTTGGATGTGGAAATGGATTTCTTGGAAAAAAAAAAAACACTCCCACTAACATACTGCACCCAGGGAAACGCTGGCTCATCTGGGTTCAAGGAAAACACCCTGAACTCCTGCTTGTGGGCCCAACAGACTGCAGAGACCCCACTGGGATGACCATAGCCTGGAGACAGCAGCATGCCCGTGTCCTCAGCCACCAGTTGAGCCACAATCTTTGACAGCCCTTTGGCTTATGGAGCTTGTGGGGTGGGGAGAAGAGCTGAGCCTCCAGCCATGGCAGTGCACAGATGACACGAGCCTAGTACGGACCCGGCCAGATGGGCTCAGGACCTGGCTTGGAAGGAAAGCAGGACAGCAAGGACAGCGACTGGACGGCTGTGAGAGCAGTCGGTCTGAGAGGTGGCAGCCGACATGCCAGACGCCCCTCGCCGAGGGGAACCAGTGGGGAAGGGAAGAACTCCCTGCCTCGCTGTTAACCCCGGAGGCGATGGCTGAAGCAGCCAGGGACAAGCAGGCGGCACTGGCACGACCAGTGCGGTGGCCCGTGCACAGCGGCCGTGCCCGTGCTGTGCAGAGCCCGAAGCATCCCCGCGCACGGCAGCGGCCCCGCTGGGACACACCGGGTGCAGGGGACACCCCCGGCCCGAGCCCCGCGCGGAGCAGCCTCAGCAGCCGGCACCGTAACGGGGGGCGGTGGGGGGCGGCGTTCCCAAAGCGACGCGAGTCCCCCGGTGAGGGGTCCCCGACCGCCCCGGTCTCAGCCCTCCCTCGGGAGCTCCGGGGCCGCTGCCTTCGGGGAGCGGAGGGGGAAGCACCCGGGGCACCGCCCGCCAACCCGCCCCGTCGGGCGGAGCCGGACGAAGAAGGGAGCAGGCTACGGCCGCGGAACGGGCGTTTATTGGGGAGCGGCGGGGCCGCGGCAGCTACACCTTGGTGCCCCCCGAAGGCACCTCGGAGCGCTGGGTCTGAGCGCTGAGCGTGGAGGAGGCGGCGGCGGGCGGGCGGCGCGCCCCGCGCAGCCCCAGCAGCAGGCGGCACTGGGCGCGGAAGCGCCCGTCGAGGAAGGCGTAGAGCAGCGGGTTGAGGCAGCTGTTGAGGTAGGCGAGGCAGGTGGCGTAGGGGTGCAGGCGCGAGATGAGCCCGAGCAGCGCGCACGGCAGCTCCAGCAGCCCGGCGGCGGCCAGCACGAAGAGGCTCTTGAGCAGGTGGAAGGGCAGCCAGCAGCCGGCGAAGACGGCCACCAGCGCGGCGATCAGCCGCAGCAGCCGCC
>CM021745.1:4101817-4123381 GCA_011075105.1 Heteronetta atricapilla | reverse complement strand
GCACAGCCTCGGATAAGTAGGATTAGCAGGTCTAAGGGAAGAAGGTGAAGCAAGCCCAGGAGCGTCCTGACCTTGTGAAACACCATCCCTCACCTCCCCATCAGTAACTCACGCCTTCCTCCAGCATTCCTCACACAGAAAAGTGGGAGAGAGGTGGAGGGGTGTCCCAGGAGACCTGGACATTTGCTGTGATTTCTCAACGGCAGAACTGAGTTTGTTTTATCCGTCCTGGGCAGCTTCTTGTCACAGTTGTCAGGCCCTCATTCCCTGATGATAAGGAGAAAGTGGCTACTTCCTGCAAAACAGGCTGCATGCAGTGTCCAGGAGGAGAGCATGCCTGTAGTGGAGCAAGTGAAGGAGCTCTTGGCACGGGGTGTTTCAGGTGAGGGGGAAGGATGGGCTGACACGATGGCTGAGTGGGACTTTGTTATCCTTGAAACTCGTGGCTTGGCTAGCTGGACACGTTGGGTCAGTCCCTGCCAGCAACATTCAGTGGCAGCAGAGCCCCTTTGTCAGGTGTTTACGCGTTCCCCAGTAGGACTGGGCCTGCTGCACCCACGGAGCATCCCCATACCCCCCAGCTGTGCTCAGGGTTGGGAACAGGCAGGATTGTACTCCGGAGCCCTGGAGCCAGCAGCATCTGCAAAGTTTCCGGAAACAAAATTCTCTGTCCGCTGGGCTGGTTTCCTGCTGATCACAGTCTCTGTATTTCGGGTCTGTTTTTTCTTTTTTCCTCTTCTCAGACATGCCATAAAAACGTCCTTGTTTGGGGAGAGCCTTGCAGAAGACACTTCCCCTGTGTTGGTCCTGAGGGTGGCATGTGGCCAGCTGCAGCTCTGCCAGGAGCAGGGAGGGAGCGCTAGGCTGTGGCGGGCTGTTTGCTTGCAGCAGAGGATTTTTCCCTCACTGGGACAGAGGACGCTCCTGTTCCCTGGCTGTTTGTTACAGCAGCATGTCAAAGCAAGTTCAGCATGTGGGGTCTGATGCTTCACTGGCCAGCGGTGTTTGACAGGGGTGAGACTCTGCAGCCAGGTCAGCCAAAGCTTCTCCTGAGTCACCACTGTACATCTCCACTGTTTCTCCCCCTGCGACAGGGCTCCATGTAGGGGCTGCGTCCCTCAGAGCGGCCAAGGCCTGTGGCCACAGTGGGAAGTGAACAAACTGAACCCTGAATCAAGATCAGTAAGTACCTGGGAGATGGGAATCATGTCTCCCGGGGCAGCAGGGCCTTTCTGCGTCTCTCCCATTCTCTGCCCAAAGCCTTCCTTCCACCTCAGCTACCGTGCTGTGCTAAACCTGGCATCCCAGGGGACTTCAGGGCAAGCAGGAAGGGTGCCCCACGCCTGCTGCAGCGTGCAGTCATGCAGTGTTGTCTGCGCTGGGACACTTGGATCAGTTGTCAAAGGCTGGGCAGATGAGTGCTTACCTTGCTGCACAGGGAACCTAATTCCTAAGCAACTGAAATGGCAGCAGGCTGAAAAAAAAAAAAAAAAAAAAAAAAAAAAAAGCTTTTCAAGCCAGGAAATCCAACTAAAAAGACTTTGGGAGGAGAGAGAGGGAAAAAAAATAGCAAAAAAAGCACCACATCATTTTATTTCACACGCTTTGGCACAATATCTCCAGCAAACAAGACTGCTATCTAGGACAGTAGGAGCTTGTTTGTCCTGATCCTGATGTGCTGATGTTTATTTTTTTATTTTATTTATTTATTTATTTATTTTTGTAGTGGTGGATAATTCTGGTGTCCCCTTAGTGGTCCTAAAATTCAGTGTTCTGACCAGTGCAGTGTCTGTAGCCTGGCTGATTTCCAACGGTGGCAGACAAATCACAAGAACTGCGAGGCATGTGTTTCCTCCCAGCGGTCCACATTTCAGTCTCAGGCTGGACTCGTTCAGGAAGAAGGCAGAATACTGTAACCTCCCTGCGAGCTTTCTGCCTAAATCACGTTTGCCTGTTTTCTCCATTTCTCTTTCAAAAGTATTCTTTGTTTTCTTGGCCCTTTTTTGAACTGCCAACCAGCCACCTAGACAACCAGCCAGCACGGCAGGATTTTGTCACTGGTGTGTGCAAAAGCATCCGCAGGAAGTGTCACTTTCCGTCTCCTCCCTCCACAGATTTCTTCTGGTGCTGTTTTTTTCTCAGCAGCAGCTGTACCTCCAATGAACTTTTCATAGAGGCTCTTCAGTCTTTCTCTTTTCTTGAGATTGTTGTTCCACAACAGAGTGAAGATGCATGAGCAGCTTTTCTTCCCTTTATAATATCCCTGAATTTTTACCTGGACTGTTTTGCCAGAAGTGAGATGTAAACAGCCTAATCTCCCTATAAAATGACATATCTCAGTCTCACACACTCTTGGCCCTGGGGCGTTGCGGGCTTTATCCACCTGTCTACAAGGAGAGCAGTCCTGTTAGAAACTAGGAGGAGAAGGAGCCCTTAGGCAAGCCTGAGTGCTGCAGATCCAGCCAGGGCAATACCGGAGAAGAAACAGCGGAGGTCGTTTCATTGCTAATAGGCAAAGCAGAAGAAATGATGTCTTACTTTCCCAGGGCCGCTCTGATTCTCCAGGGCAGATTCTGTTACAGAGACAGGTTTGTCAGCTTCATAAACAAATATACAGGCAGTACAGTTAAAACCTGGGGGCAATTACCTGCAAGCATCATGAGAACAGTTTACGAATCGTAAGATCAAAAGCAAAATGGTATTAATTTTGTTCTTGGTTTATAAGCCAGCAATTGTCTACAGGTGCAAGGCTTTTTTCAAGCATATAGAGAAAATTTCTCTGAAGGAAAAGTGAGTACTGAGAGTCTTAAATATCCCCAGGGTTTGAGGAAAAAAAATACATCAGATATTGTATTATCTGCCTACCAAAGTTGGTGTTGCTCAGTTTTTTGAAGGTATCCGACAGGGCTGGGGTTCTCTGTGTTGATCTGAACAGATTGCTTGTCATACAAAGTTCCCACAGACCAAAATTCACCTTTTTCATGCTTGGCCATGAGAGGATTCAAAATCTGCCCAGCCAGTGCTGGAAGATAACTGTTACCAGTGGCTCTGGAAAGCGAGACTCCGAGCAAGTCTGAAGGAAGACACTTTCCCACTGCCTTTCTCCACCACAGCCAGCAGATGTGTCTCTCCTTAGGTCAGGAGGGGCAGATGGGGAGGCACACTGACGAGGGAAGGGGAGCAGGAGGCTGCAGGACATTCCGGGGGCCTCCTTCATCTCAGCAAGCAACTGTGGTGAAGGCTAGGACACTGATGCAAAGGGAATGAGAGGATTCTCATTGCTTCAGCGCTCTCTAGAGGCATAAAACTCCAGCAAGGACACTGCTCCAGACTGCCTTCCCCTTTGGTGTAAGCTTCCAGCACCTGGCTGCACACGGGAAATATTTTGCCTGGGACAAAAGCCTGTGGTGGAAGGTGCAGCTTCATCCTGAGGGTGGGTGCTGGGGGACAGTGGGGACAAAGCTGGGCACCAAGCAGTCATAGGCTGCAGCTGTTTCCACTGTTTTCAGTTGCCTCCCTGCCCGTGGTTTTGCGGTGGGTTCGTGATGCCATGATGAGACCGGCTGCTGCGGTGCTTTGTGTGCTTACCGATGTGCTTGAAGCCACTGCAGCACAATGGGAAAGTTGGGTAGAATTGCAGGGATCCTCAAACTTACCTCTGATTATTTGTCAGGATTCGGCAGAAAACTTCAAAAAATTATTAACATATTTTGTTGTCCTGGTTTTGTCAAAACAGAGAACCCCAGCCCTGTTGGATACCCTCAAAAAATTGAGCAATACTAACTCTGGTAGGCAGATAATACAATATCTGATGCCTTTTTTTTCCTCAAACCCTGGGGATATTTAAGACTCTCAGCACTCACTTTTCCTTCAGATAATTTTTCTCTTTATGCTTGAAAAAAAGCCTTGCACCTGTAGCCAATTGCTGGCTGACAAACCAAACATACACACACCAGCAGGGGAGGTTTAGGTTGGATATTAGGAAGAACTTCTTTACGGGGAGGGTTGTGAGGCATTGGAACAGGCTGCCCAGGGAAGTGGTTGAGTCACCATCCCTGGAGGTCTTTAAAAGACGTTTAGATGTGGAGCTTAGGGATATGGTTTAGTGGAGGGCTCGTTAGGTCAGGTTGGACTGGGTGATCTTGAAGGTCTCTTCCAGCCTAGATGACTCTGTGACTCTGGGGGTCGGCCGTCCTGCCAGGCGCCGCTCGTCGCCTCCCTGTGAGGAGCTCAGGCCGCCAGGCGGCCCCGGCGCCCACTCCTCTGTAGCACAGTGGGAAAGTTGGGTAGAATTGCAGGGATCCTCAATTCCGACCTGAGGCCTCAGTTCCGACCCGGCCCCCGGCAGCGCCTCCGCCCGCCGCTGCCAAGGCCCCTGCGGCCGGGCCGGGCGAAAGCTGCGGCCGAGGTAGCGCTGGAGCAGGCGGCAGCGAAGAGGCCTGCTGGGACCTGAGGGAGGCTGCTGGGCCGGGTGCTTCGGTCTCTTGCTCTGCTCTGAGGCGAGGGCACGGGTGGGCACTGCGCAGCCCCCTCCCGGGGCACACAGCCCCCTCACTCCGCTGCTGGCCCAGAGCCGGCCTGGTGCCTGACAGGCCTCTGGCAGCAGGGAGCAGGCTGACAGCTCCTGTCCCCTGCGGAAAGCTCTCCTGGCAGGGCAGGTGGAGGTGGCGTCCCCACGTCAGGGCTGCCCGAGGGGCCTGTGGCAGCCTGTTGGCCTAGCAGGCCAAGCAGGGAGGGTGAGGAAGAGGAGGGTGATGGTGCCTCCCCTCTCAGCAGGCAGGGCGGGCTTTGGGCTTGGCATCTTCCACAGGCCCCTTCCACTCTGCTCCAGAACCACCTCCAGTGCTGGGCCGGCCCTCCATGCTCCTGCCCTTTGCCAGACTCCCTCTTCCTCCTGTCCCCACTAGCTGCAATCTTTTCTTATACTGTGACAGAATGAAATCTGGCTAAGGGTTTTAATAATTTATCTTTAATTCTTTTGCTTCCCCAGGCTGACATTGTGGAAGAAAAAGATGTCATTAAAACCATTTACATATATGTTGCCTGAAACAAGGTTTCTTCATGCAGGCAGACTTGTGTATAAGTTTAAAATCCGTTACGGTAGCTTCAAAAGGTAGGAATGTTAAAGCTGAAAAGTCAACCTGCAGCTTGATAATCATTTGTAGAACTGAGTTAATATGAGAACCTTGATACAAATTTTGGGGGCTCCTCATTTCTTGACTTCTTTCACTATGAAAGTCATCACTTAAAAGCTGCTGTTGCATTTTAGTTTGTTGTACACACTGAGCATTGGCATGGGAGAGTAACATGAGCCATAAAAAAACATCGTATTTCAGTTCCCCGTATGGATTTCTTGCCTCATTGGAAAAATAGTCTATTTTTACTGCCAGTGTTTTCAAATTTTGTTTTTAATTTAGAATCATAAAATCGTTAAGGTTGGAAAAGATCTCCAAGATCATCTGGTTCAACTGTCCCCCTACCACCACTATTACCCACTGTAGAATCATAGAATCAAATTTAGAAGCTGTAGAACCTTGGAGCTCTGTACTCAATGTGTACTTATTTATTAGGCCATCAGTTGTTAGCAAATTGCCTTTTGCTGGTCTTGCAATAATGTACTCATGTGGATATATACACAGTCTTTAGAAACTCCCCCTAGCACCTGGCAGTAGTTTCTTTTACTCTCGTTTTTTTTTTTTTTTTCTCTGAAGGTTCCCTTTCCACTGCCACTCTTATTTCAAATGTTTATGACAAACCTGTTGTTTTGAAACAACAGCATGCCTCTCCTGCAGGGAGAGGAACTGAGCAACTTCTTTGATAACTGCTTCTCTCAATTTATAGAAGGTATGGTAGCGACAAGCCTGAGAAATGATAGTGAAAGGACAGTACTTACGTCTGTCAGTGTTGCTGGTTTTCAAGGAAGAGAAAGGAAAATAGCCTTTGGGTTTGCAGAGGATCATGAATGAATAAGAGTTGCGGGAGGCAATGGTTCTGTGGTAAGCCTCAGATAGGAAGTTGCAGTTAGTAGACAGCAAAGTAACTTAATCACAGTGTGCTGGTTACTCTGGTCAGATGGGGAAGATGTAAAACAAGAAAGGAGGTTGATCTTTAAAAGGTGAAAAAATAATATTCCCTGAGTTTATTGCCTTGGAGGAATCCACTTGTATTTGCTAATTTAGACATTGTGAGAGCAAAGTCTGATGAAGGCAGTACACAATTGCCAGCAGCAAACGGCCCTACTTCAGTGATGCAGAGCTCATTTCTTCAACGGTTCTGCATTGTTGATGGAATGAAGGGACAAGTTCTGATGGCTTCTTTTTGTCTCTTGAGTAGAATGTAGAATGGATAATGGCTAGGCTGGAAGACAGAAGTGTTAGTTTGAGGCCATCTTGTGAAAAAGAAATCATAACAGTTAGTGGGGATTTACTGAAAAGATCTGACCTCTTATCTGTTCTGTCTATGTGCACACAGTATACAAATGGACACAAATCAAAAGAAATGATCCTTCTGAAATAATAGAATTTTTAAGAACAATATTTTAAGAATCCAAATTCCTGCTATTTCCTCAATGTAGTGAGAATATGCCTTGCTCATGATGTTTTGTTGTCATCTGAACTCTGCCAATGAATGTAATTCCATTGTTTTGTGACTGGGGTGGGACTAATTCTCTCTGTTTGTTTCACAGTGCTTCTGAACTAGATAACGCTGAAAGTGCTGTCAAGGAGTTAGAGGTAGGACTAGGATATAAAGCAGGTCCTCCACGGGGCCTTAGCTGAATGTTCTTTTATTCATTACGGGGCTGTGACCATCATGTTGAATGAAACATTTCTAATTAGAATAATGGAGAACTTGGGAAAGTGCAAGGGTGAAAAAATACTTCAAATAATTTCATCAAAATGCACAATTAGCCTGGAAAAAAAAAAAAAGAGTAATGCTTTATTTGAAATATTTCAAATAAGCTAATGAATTGGATAAATGGAAACTCATGTTTGTGAAGCTAGTTACACACCATTCCGTTCTGATTCCTGTTGATTCATGCTGAAGTAGAATTTTCCCATGGTTTCACTCTTGCTGTAGGACCTGACCACTACTTTTAACTTCTTAGGCTTCATTAGCTGTGAAACACTCCTGTTTTTTCAGGAGCTGTGGCAAAACTGGATTGACAGAGTGCTTTCTTTCTAATGCCAAACTACATGTGCTTTTGTCCTAACGGTGGAGCCAATGCAACCAGTAGATGTTCTGGTATTGATGCCATTACTTTGCAAACATGCTTGGCCATAGCTGATGAGATCTCCTCATCTTTTCCCTATTTGAGACAAAAGAAAGACCCTTTCATTCCCAAGGAAATGAGGCAAATATGTTGCTTACTTAAAAAATACTCCTATTACTTAATTTTAAAAATCTTCAGAGTATGGTAATAGTATTGTAAATATTGTTGAAGGCAATTTGCTGATTTTGATATGGAAAATTATTTTATTATTTGTCATCTTTGAAAAATAATTAACAATAATACAAAAAAAAAGCTTCCTTTTTGTAAAACAGGAATTTGCTGGGGCTGAATTACAATTTCTCTGTAAATGAATTGTTACAACTAGAATCATAGAATATCCTGAGTTGGAAGGGATGCACAAGGATCATCAAGCCCAACTTCTGACTCCACATAGTGCAAACTAAGAGTTAAACTATATATCTAAGAGCATTGTCCAAACACTGCCTGGATACAGACAGGCCTGGGTCCATGACCACTTCCCTGGGGAACCTAGTTGAGTGCTTGACCACACACTCAGTGAAGAATCTTTACCTAGGATCCAACCTGAACCCCCCCGTCACAGCTCCATGCAGTTCCCTTAGGTCCTGTCGTTGCTATCAGAGAGAAGAGATCAGCGCCTGCCCCTCTGCTCCCCTTCATGAGGAGGCTGTCGATAGCAGTGAGGTCATCCCTTAGTTTCCTCTTCTCTAAGTTGAATCGGTTCAGCATTCAGAGAAAGAGGAATACTCTTATTTTTGAAATAAATAAATACCAAGTGTGTTTTGCGGAAAAAAGGAAACTTCATAAATTTAAAAGTCCATGTCCTTCAGAAAAACAAGTGTTTTTATGTTAATTAAAGAAGATGTTCATTCACATCAACTTCTATTAGTCTTACTGCAGTGCTCTCAAGGTGTTACAGAGGGAGCAGGGAGAAGGGGAAAAGGATAAGCAAAGCTGTATGTATCTAGAATGTGCTTTCCACAACTCATGCAAAATGTCAGGTTATTTTAAATTTGAAACTTGAAAAACATTAAACCTTGAAACTGTACTTCACAATAGAGTTGTGATTATATTGCTAATATTATTCCCTCTTTTTTTTTTTTTTTTTATCTTCTCTATCTCCAGGAAGCAATTCGAGTAATCCTTGGAAATCTCGATGATTTACATCCATTTTCTACAGACCACTTCACTGTCTTTCCCTGTATCCTTTCAGCCTCATAAAAATAAATGATTCAATGAATATGTTGGGCATTACTTAATTCAGCATTCATATCCAGTACTTTGCAGATCTGTAGTTACTTTGAGCTTCACAACTTTACATTAACCGAGGACCCACCTCAATTGTTGCCTTCACCAAAGAATTGATTTCAGAAGGGTGTTTTGCATTGTTTTTAATGACCTTGCATTCCAAGTTGAAGCTTGTAAGGCATTCTCAGGACTCCTGTACTTTTAAAATGTTAGTGCTAGGTTCATAAGTCTTAACATCGTTCTCAGATTTGCATAAGTGGGAGAGAGTATCAAAAATGAGATTCAAACACAACAATGTACATCTTTCGCCTTATCCATACATTTGCACCATGTATCTAGAACTCAACTCATTTCAGCAAAATTTATCTTTTGGTAAGTCTGTGTGATTATGTTTGGATAATTTCTGGAAACAAATGAGTATGTTGCAGCATGGTGCCATTACTGCTCTTACATAAAATTATACTTTTCTACTCTGAAGTTAGCTTTGTCATTGAAACACTGGTGAAATAATTCTGCTGCAGCTTTCAGATACATACATCTACATATGACGTTTGCCAGCTCAGTTATAGGCATCTGAACAGGAAGTTTTCTAGCAGCATCTGCAGGGGAAAAAAAAAAAAGTCTCTGGAGATCGTGCCCATGGCATACTCAGAAGGTAAATACTTCTGTCTTCACTGATAGATTCCTCTTCGCCTTTTCCCATCAGACAAAAAAAGCTTATGAAGCTGCCTCTAGCTTTCACCTTTCCACAGTAATGCTTCTAGAATTGCTGCTGCAGGCTGCTTTTCTCTTTTGTGTTATCTCGGGCTGATTTTAAGAAGCTAAGTATCTTGGGTTAGTTTTTTGCTAACTCTGGGACTCCCAGATGATAGAGCAGATCCTGAAACTTCTCCAGTGAATTTCCTTCTTATCCTCAAAAGTGTTTAGGACATATTTAAAAATCATGGTGAAGCTGAAGGTCTTTTTAAAACTGTTGAGTTTTTGAACAAATATTCTCCCATTCCAAAATGACAGGAACGACATTCCCTGTCACAGGTTCATGGAGAGCATCAGCTACCACAGTACAAAACATATTGAAGGCTTGGAGGAGCAAGTCTGAAGCTGTATGAATAACCTTCCTGGCTCAGACTGAAGATCCAGCTAGCCAGAATTTAGCCTTTGAGTGTGGTTGAAAACAGATGCTTTGGCTTAGTATATAAGTCCCCGTGCATACAAAAATACTTTTTTGCAGGACAGCTCACCAGTCTCCATCAATTCACACTGGAAAGGCTTCCCAAGTCAATTTGTCTATTTGTTCTCATGGACTGTTTTTCCCTGAACTTACAAAGTTGCTTTTGGAACCTTCCTTTCCATTTTGTCACTGCAGCATCACAGACAATGAATTTCAGGGTGCACTGCCTGAAAAAGTCTTGCTGGTTGTTTTTACGCTTGCTGCTAGATCATTGCATTTCATGCCCCTTTATTCTTATTCGAGGTAGGAGCAATAATAACAATTCACTTTCCCTTTCTGTGTTCTCATCATGAATTCATATCCTATGGCTTTTCAGTTATGTTCTACTTGAAACTGAAAAGTTCAGGTGTGCTTAGAGGTCCTTGAACAGAAGCTTTTCAGTATCTTGTTCTGCTCTGCCCTTTATGTCTACTATATCTTTAAAGTAGGGGGAGTAAATCTGCAGTCAGTATGACTGTACTATGGATTTGAAATTGGGAATAACAATGCATTCTCTTTTATTTTACTTTGCTAAAATTTACTGGATTTCTATTTGCCTTTTCAGCCACTGCTGACTTTTCAGCTAGTATTTTTATGAAGTAATGACCAGTGGCTCCCAACATTCACTGCTTAATGTCAGTAGCTGGGTTGGAGCCAGTACATGTATGTGGAGAGCATTTTTTAATTCCTTGTACTTTACTATGCTTGCTGACATTGAACTCCACCTGCCATTTCATCACATTCTTTGTTGTTGTTTTTATAAAGAAAGAATGCATTTGTTTCTCCAAATAAGGATAGTGATAATGGTAATGTCTTTTGTATGACTAACAAATGTTGTCACCTCACAAGGAGTGTCTCATTTTCCACGTTTTCCGTGAATTCACTGAACAGGCTCAGGCCCCACCTAAGGTCTCTGTGGGGACATATTTATCCTTCTCTGTTGTGAAAAAATAGTGTTTATTCTTACAGTTTCTTGTTCTAACTTCTAACTGGTCCCCAAGGAAAGTTTTTTTGGTTTTGGTTTTACAACTGCTAGTTAGATATTCCAGTCTTCTTTCATTTATAAAATGAAATAGTAATCTCTTAATCTCACTCATTTGCTTGTGTTGTAACATCCCCTGCCAAACATAACACGTTTTGATGTAAAAGCTTCTAAGCATGGAGAACTCTCACTTCCCTGTACACCTTCCTTACTCCAGCATTTAATTGCCCTCCCCAGATATTTGTATAACATTTCTATTCTAAAAATATGTGCAGCATAACATGCCATGAATTCCAGGCACCAATGTTTCTGGTTTCTGTTCACAGGGATTTTTCTTCAGGAAACTATGTATGGATCCCATGTATCAGAGGTTAGATGGTCAATATTTTCTGGAGCTATGCTCCAGATGTCCTTGCATCTTCTGTCTGGTGCCAGATCACAGTGTGACGCTAACAGTTCTAAAGTTCATTCTTCTCTTCTGAAGGCTTCTTTCACTTTTTCAAGAATAGCAGTTGTCCCCATTGCCATCAACGTGTGACATTCATTGGCAGGAATTCTAATTCTGCAACTGTTCTAGAGTTGTATTTACAGTTTTTCAATTTCAGCACATCCTATGCAAGTTCAGCATAGTCTCAGCCTTGTTCTCAGAAAGTGAGGTACAATGCAAAAATGTGCTTTTACGTTGGTTAAAGAAACTCCAGTGTATATATTCACTGAATTTTGTAATACCTCTGTTACAGGGAAAGAAGTAAACAACGACAGTTATGAACTTGTAAGTTGTGTGTGTGTGTTTTGAGTTATATTTTAAACAGTCTGGAGAAACAGAATATATACAGAGAGAGAAATTCCAGATTACAGCCAAAAGTATTTAAATATAGGCAGTGCTATAGTTCTCCAGTTCCTAGGTACCAGTCAGGCATTTTCAATTGGCATTCGGTTCTCAGCTAAAATCATTCAAGTCAGGTGAAATACTTACGTTAATTCCAGTGGACTTTAAATGAAGTCCTGCCTCAGGACCTCAGCACCTTTCTGGCTTTAGTTAAGTGTACTTTCTACAAGTCTGAACTGACCTGACAAATATCCTCAATGTAAGAGTCTGTATGAGGTCATTTCGGAATAATTGTTTCCTAAGTAGTGTATATGTCATAAACACGAAAGTTAAGCTAATTTGGAATGTTTTTGTTTAATAAGAGCTCAGGGCAGGTTTGTTTTCAATATGGATATGTATCTGAAGATGGAGTTAGTGAAGATGTCCTGTCCAAATTCTACCAAAGAAATCCCACTATCTCTGTTAGAATTACACTCCTACTAAAATCAAGGCACTCTTCTAAAGACAGAGAAAATATGATGCCCTGGAAGCACAATTTTGAGCTTAAAACTGTTGAGCATAATTTTCTGGATGGCCTCTCTGCCTATCAGCCCTTTGAATAAAGAAGCTAGTAGTTTATTCATTAATCTGTTTGTTTGTTTGTTTTCATTATATAGATGTGAACAATTTTGCTAAATTTAAATGTATATTAACTTTGAATTTTGTTATAAAATAGAAAAGTCAAAATCAAATGTTACAATGCAAATTTTGAAATGTTTTGAAGGTCAAGAGAAGAAATGAGATGTCAGAAGGTACTGAAGTGGAAGAAACAGTGAAGAGGAGAAGAGTTGAAGGTCAAGCAGAGACCTCATACCCCAAATCATGTATCAACAGGTCAGTTGACTACAAAATATTCTTCCAGGGTGTATGTAAATATTTTTCATGTGCCATTGACCATCCTCATACATCATTGCTGTGTACCCCTTTGCCCCATTGTTCTTTTTCATTTTCTTCCTAGATGAAAGAATTTAAGCAGTATTGCCCTTGTTTGAAGAAGACTTTTCATATGCTTTCAGGTTCCAGTGCCATTTAATAGGGCAGCCACGTCCATTTTTTATTCATATTTTAAAGGTCTTGGGACTTGTTAGTCAAGGAGTTCCACTGGTCATCTACTGTTGGAATGAAAAGTCTCCACTTGTTCATTTTGAGCCTTGTTCCCATTAATTAAATTGGTATGTCTCGTGTGCTGGAGAGACAGTGAATGCTAAGTCCCTTTCCACTTCCCTTTCCTTACTTGGACTTTGTAAAATTCTTATACTCTCTAATAACTTTCTCTTTTCCTGTCTGTTAAATCTTATTTGTCTGCCCAGTTTTTCCTCAAAGAAAAACTGTTCTGTATGTTTGATAGCTTTTGTTCCTCTTCTCTGAGCCTTTCCAACTTATGGAAAAGGAGGAACTCTCCAGATTCCCCACCTAAGGCTGGGGGACCAAGCCAGCACATGGTATTCTTGAGGTATGGGAGAGCCTTGGCTTTGTACAGTGCCATAATCCCATTTTTCAATTTTGTTTTCTGTTCTTTTGCTAGTAATTCCTCCCTTTTCCTAACTTTGGATTTTATTTTTTTTGAGGGTATTACTGTGAGTTCAACTGTCAGAATTTCTGTCCCCTAATAGGGATAGAAATGTAATCATTAATTATCTCCGTAGATAACATTTTATATTATCTATGTTGACCAGTTTAAAGCGGGTTGTTTTTCCCCACACGCATCACTTCATACTTCTCTATACAATTTTCTCTGCCATTGTATTGATTCATGTACAAGTCTTGTAGGACCCTTCTATGGTTCTTTGCTGACAGCCCTTTTCTTTATGTCAATAACCTTGTATGATTTGTAAGCTTTCTCAACACACTGCTCATCCATCACCTTTTCTATGTCACTTAACACTTCTGTTGTCTTTAAGTGCTTTTTGGTTTTTCTAGAGAAGCAGAAAGCTTCTCTACTGGAAAACTTCTCTACTGTAAAGTGTACATATTTTCATTTTTTAAGTGAAAATTTGAAATATGAGTACAAATATATACTAAGGGTACATATATCATAAGCTAGAGGTTTATAATAAAGTACCTAGGTGGCTATTTACATATTTACTTCTTTTTCGTAATATTTGGTTTATTTTTAGACCTGGAGCTGAGAGCGTTCACCATATTATTAAAGCAAAGCATGGATTTGAAATGGTAAGCTGCAGAATATTCAGAAAGACACAACAGCATTTGTTTAGTCCTTGATTCTTAAAATAGCAAGCATAAAAGTGCCTTCAGGTAATTATTTTTTTCTCTTGCATTTGTGATAGAGAACATTTTTGATTGCTGCTCATGAAAATTAGTCACATGATGAGTTTTACAGAGACCACATGCACTTTTCTGATTCTCAAACTAAGAACAGTAGGGGTAAGCTTAGCCTCTCAGAGATGAACCTGAAGAATACCTGACCTTGATTTCAAGACTCTAGTTGTGTTCTTTTACCTCAGATGCCTCTTCATATAGGGCCCCATATGGGCCTGCAGTAGATGCTGACCTTGATACAGACTTCAGTGTCAATACTTACTGCTCACCACACACTACTCTGCGTAGATGGCCTTGTGGGCATCAACCTCCTCTTTAAACAGTATCATGAGTTTTGGACCCTGAGAAATCATGTGTTAGGTGGCAGACATCACCATAACCTCACACTGTGTTAACTCATGTGGAAGGGCATAGCCTGAGCTCTTCCCAATTCAACTTCAGTTATGGTGAATCAGCAGTTCAGCGAATACCAATTCAGGTGAGAAGAACATGAGAATAACCTTCTCCAGAAAAGATGCTTGTGGCACCATGACTTGTGCCTGTCATTTGCACTAGTCAGGGCACTGTTATATCAAGAGTGATGTTCAGTCACAAATTGTTGCTTTTATGGGTAAAAGACCAGATGTCATCCGTACTGCATGAAATTTTGGGCAGATGATCTCTCCCTTATGTGCATTTTTTAAGGAGACGCATCTGTTACATGTTTTCCATTTGGTTTCTTTTAGTATGCAGAATAAGAAGAAAGATTAGGCTTAGGAAAAAAAAAAAAAAGAAAAAGAAAACATACCTGTAGCTGTTGTACTTTCTCAGTAGCATGAAGTTCCCAGATGGCTGGAGAACTGTGGAGAATCAGAGTGTTCCTTCAGGGTTCTTGTTCTGTTTATCAGCAGTGTATGATTTTGCATCCAAACCCACTCAGTGTTTTAGGCTGTATCTCAAAAAATGAAGGATCTTCTTAAATATGAAGTACTTTGTCCACTAAGTACATTTAGCATTAACTTTACAACAATTCAGAAGAAGTATGGAAGTGTCACAGTCACACTCCTGTTAAATAGGTTATTTTTAAAGCACTCATCCAAATACCTTATAGGCCTTCGATTTTGACAGTCAGCTGTCTGGTCAGGATGACTGGCGTCCAGCCTACGCATCTTTCTGCTTACCAAGGGCACTGGTAGAAGTTGAACAAGGAAAGAGAACTGACGGACCATCAGCCTGTCACTGAAGATAATTTTCCTTCCTGTACTGGGTTTATGTGGCCTTGGTAGCACGGGTGCTGCAGGGGTGGCCTCTGTGAGCAGAGCCCAGAAGCTGCCCCATGTTAGAGAAGGTCCCCCAAACAGGGACCTGCCACTGGCCACAGCCAAGCCAGTGAGCAATGTTGGTTTTGCCTCTGAGAGCAGATTTAAGAATCAGAAAAACCTGCTGTGGAAAAGCAGCTGGGAGAGAGGAGTGAGAAACAACCCTGCAGAAACCAAGGCCAGTGAAGAAGGAGGGGGAGAAGGTACTCCAGGTGCCAGGGCAGAAGTTCCCCGGGATGATGGTGGAGCAGGCTGACCCCCACAGCCCATGGTGTACCACAGCAGAGCAGATCTCCACGCTGTAGCCTGTAGAGGAGCCCATGGTGGAGCAGGTGGATACATCCTGAAGGATGCCACAGGAACCTGGAGCTTCAGCAAATGGAGAGGAGCTCATGCAGAAGCAGGGGATCTAGGGGGAGCTGTCATCCGTGGGAGACCCGTGCTGGAGCAGTTTGCTCCTGAAGGATGGACCCTGTGGTATGGACCCATACTGGAGCAGTTTTTGAAGAGCTGCTGCCTGTGGGAATCCCACACAGGATCAGTTTGGGAAGGATGGCATTCTGTGGGAGGATCCCCACACTGGAGCAGGGGAAGAGAGTGACTATGAAGGAACAGCAGAGATGAAGTGCTATAGACTGACCATTCCCCCATTCCCTATTCCCCTGCACCACTCAGGGGGGAGGTTGTAGAAGAGGGTGGATGGGGAGTTAGGTGTTTTTAGTTTGTTTTTAGTTTCTCACTGCTCTAGTCTGCTAGGGATAGGCAATAAATTGTATTAATATCCCTATGCTGAGTCTGTTTTGCCTGTGGTGGTAATTGTTGAATGATCTCCCTGTCCTTATCTCAAGTCTTGAGCCCTTTCCATCATATTTTGCTCCCTCCCCCCCCCCTTTTTTATTTATTTGAGGAGGGGGAGTGAGAGAGCTGTTGTGGTGGAGTTTAGCTGCCCAGCAGGGTAAAAACACCACACTCTGAGACCGAACTGTAAAGATCTCAAGCCATCTAAAGTTTAAAATCTTGCTTGAACCTGAGGTTAGTGCAAGAGTCAGTAAATCTATCCTTATATTACCTTCTCTATGAGACAAAGTTACTTCACTCTCTTTTAAATAAGTACACATGCAGATTCTGTTGTTTGTGGACATTTTTATTTCTGATATTCAAGCTCACTTCCTGCTTCTGACACTTTTCACCTCTGCCCCTTATCTATCTGTCATTCTATTGACTACTACTGTGCATGAGCAGGTCTAACGTCTAGGGGTCTGTTTTGTCAAGTGGCTGTTATTTCTCACAGCACCAATTTTTTTTTTAAAATATCTCTATAGCATACCAGCTGTTACTCTTTTAGTAAGTAATATTTTAAAGTCTACTAAATGAATTACAGCTTTACTTTAGGTCTGTGAATCTCCTGGAGAGTGAGGGGTAGAAATATATTGCTGAGGAAAGCTGTCATACTAAAAGTAAAAAATAAACTCAGAACAAGAGTAGACCTTGCCAAGTTCTTAAAGCAAGCAAATAAACAAAAATCTCATTTAAAATATAATTTTCTATTGTATAACACAATTTATGGGTTCCTTTTCTTTTCAGAATTATTCCAAAGAAATTCAGTGTGAGCATAGCCCAGCATCCCTTACGATGGGCTGTAACCAAGAGAGTTTATGTAAGTAAGAAATTCCTGGATTATTTCTTACATGTTGCATTCATGTTGTTCATCTTAAGTCAAAAACAACAAGATACTGGTTTTCTTATAATAGTCATTGCTAGGCCACTCTCCACCATCTTTGGTGTTTCAGCTACTGCAGGGGGATTGGGCTAGATGATGTTTCAAGCTCCCTTCCAATCACTAACATTCTGTGATTCTGTGAAACTTCTTAGGTGTCAGTCAGTGCTTGTACGCATCAGTTGCAAGGTCTGACAGTCAGTATGCAGTGAGTATGGAGAGCGTGAGTTCATATTTTTGTTCTTGATCTTGTTTGTTACAGGGGAAACTGTGGAATATAATGTGGAAGAAAGTGCAGAAACCAGTCAGGCTGCAGGTGAAATGCAGCTACTGCAGCAGATGGACCAAATCAGAAACAACAGAATTGTGCAGTCAAAAGGAAAAGGTCTCTCAAAATTCTGGAGAAGGTACTAACACTGCAGCTATGATCAGATGTAGTTCTTAATGAAAGCTTCTTCACAGTCCATTATTTGTTTTCCATTAGTTGAGGTTGAGAACCTCCTGTCTATGGGGAAAAAAATCCACAGGGGATAGTTACTGACTTCAATCACTGCCCTTGTATCACATAAAGAGTGTCATCTACAACCACATTTTTAAGACTTAAACATTCCCCTTTCTAACAGGGCCTTCCAGGCCTTAGGACCAAATGGGACTGAAGATCAGTCCCATTAAGGTAAGTATGACCTTTATTTGGTCACTTAGCAACTTTGGCCTTTGTAGTTTTGACTCCAAAACACACCATTTTAAATAGAAGGTAAAGTGACCATGTCAAGGAATCACACAAACAGTGACCATGTCGAGTAACCGTGCAAACAGTGGCTGGACATTGCTAAGAGTGCTCTAAAGCTGTAGAAACTGCATAGCATACGAGTATTCTATTCACCACACACCACAAGTCCAACAACCACAGTGATAGGTAGGTAACAGATTTGGAAGAAATAAAAATCCTTATTAATCATAATGTATGTCAGTCCCTTTACTATTGAGACTAGACCATTATGGCATGAGTTATTCTTTTATTCCTCTCTTATTTTTTTTCAGTCTTCTTCTGAATAGTTTTGTACTTGGAATTGTGTTATTCTAGTGCAGAGAAACAACCTTGTTATAACAATTTTCAGAGAAGTATTAGAAGTATAATGTGCTTTTTTTTGTTTTTGTTTCCCTAGCATATTCTTTTCTTCACTACAGCATATTTTTGGTGGAAAGAACTGAACTTGAAGTATTAATTGTTGTGGAAAGGTAAACTTCTACTGAGAATGTCAGGTTGTGTTGTTTCTTTTGTAATTCAGCTTTTCACATTGCTTGTGTCAGCTATTAAATGCTTTAAATTAAATTATCCTTTGTTTACATTTTAAAATTAGTGTACTGAGGATGTTGGAATAGAAGTAGTATGTCTTCACATAGTTTTTGGAAAAAGCTTTAACGTTTTGATCTTTAAGTGTGATAAGATTACACGATCTTCTAATAAAACATACGTCACCTTGGAACTGTGTGATATTTTAATCATCCTTGCCCAATCAGAAAAAAACATTTTCCAAGAGCTAGCAGCATTAGATTTACACGACTCTAATGTAGCAGCAATTAAGGATTTGTTTTATTTGTTACTTGCGTGGTCCTGCAGGGGGTTTGAAGTCCAGTTGCACGCTTCCAAAATATCCCCTAAATAGGCTTGTTACTTCACTCATCATTGTCTTTCTCTGCTGCCCTTTGGCCAGCTTTCCCAGATGCAAGTGTCATGGGTACAAGCCAAGCTGCAAAGTTTCACCGCCCTTGACACAGTCCCACCAGCATTGTCTCAAGGCTTGGTTAGTTCTGCATTTTTCTTCCTCTTTTCCTCTGCTCAGCAGCTTACAACCCCTGCGCCACATGCTTAAGGATGAGCTGTTCCACAACGGACCAAACAACATGATTGCAGTCATAACATCACTATGCTCTTAACACATCTAATTATACATACCTTTGTTACAACTGGTGTGAAATTTTCTCACTTTGCTTTTAAAGGTAGAGACTAGAAAAGTTTAAAGTGTAAGCTGAAGTGTGGTCGCACCTCGGAGGCAGGTAGCTTCTGGGATGGAGGTGTGTTTTGGTATTATAATGGTCAAAGTTTAACAAAGTACAGCATTTTGTCAAAAACATGACAGGCTGTTGACCCCAGACCAGGAGCTAACCCCGAGCCCCAAACCTGAGCCGCAGAACTGGACCCGACCCTGAGTCCCAAACCTGAGCCCCAACCCCAAACCACACCCCACCCCCCAAAAAAAGACATTGCACCATTTATTTATTTTAACAGGTTCCATACTAATTTTCCTCACAGAATGACTGACAGAAATATGACCCTTGTACACCTTTTGTAGTTAATTCATTAGGTCAACTCTAACCACTAAGTCCCTTGTCAGGTTATTTCTATTAGTGAGAAGGAGCAATTGACCTTAAAAGACTGAAACCAGGTAGATGAGCCTATTGCACATGAGGACTTGTGGGAAATCATCTCCCCAGGGGAGTTTGAGGCTCAGGTTATTTAGGATGCTTTTCTACTGTGATAAAATGGAATCAGTGTTCTCTAGTAGGCTGCTTTTTCTTCATGTTTTCTACCATCTCTGTGAAATAGTTTTAGTGACTCTATGAGCTAGCTCTGTTGGTGGTGCATTCTCACTACAGTAAAACCCTGGTAGTATGACTTCACTGCGAAGTAGTTTGGAAGTGACTCAAGTTCAGAAGCTGGCAGGTAAGTGTTCCTGGGTTCTCCTCTTGTTGAGGAGTTTGAGTACTTCCTTCACCTTGTCTGTTTTCAGTGAAATTACTTATGTGGATTCTCAGCTTTGAGCTGGCTCAGTGGTATCTGCTCATCTTGCCTGTCTTGAGCCAGCTGGAGGCTTGGCAGCATTACCCGGCTTTGCTTGGAGCAGCGTGCGAGGACTTCTCGGGAGACAACTCACTGCTTTGATCTTGGGCTGGCCTGGCTCACGCAGCTCTGTCTGGACTGGGAAAGTCATCAGAGCTGTGAGGGATGAAAAGCACAGCTCAGAAACCTGAGCCCATGCAGATCTCAAAACAGCTTCTATCTACCCAGTTCAGCTACCAGCTACTTTACTACCAGCTGTTCAGTTACCAACAGCATGTCCAGTTCCCTCTGGTGGGGGACTGCTGACTAGTGACACATGTAAATGACATTTCCTGTCAGAGTAGTTAAACCTATTTATTAAGTGGTGTTAGTTTGGCTATGCTACTGGTGTGTAGGCAGATCCCTGCTGTAAGTAGCTCACTGTGCAGGATCTCCCTGAGCAGCTATACTTCTGGAATATAGGCTGCACAGGGGTACAGGAACATCAAAGTTCCTGCCCCAAAGAGTTTATAATAATAGGCACAAAGTGTGAGTGTTTTGAGCACAGGAGATCAATATTTGTCAGTACAATATGCCATGGTCTGCTAGAAACGCTGTCCTGCTATTCACCAGGCTTGTCTTGAAATCTTAGCAAGGGGTTACTTGCAAAGATGGTGTAGGAGAAACACGAAGTGGCTGTGCTCATGGTAAAGCTCCTCCCAGCAAGGGAAAGCATTGTTCTCCTGCAAGCTGCCAGACATATTTAAGGACTGGGTTGCATTAGGGCATAACATCTGCCTTGCAGTCTGAACACAACATGAATCTGAAGCTTCTGGACTGTGTTGCTCTGCAATTTGGTTGTAAGGTTCAGAATTCAGGTACAAATTAAAGGTTGGTCTAGGTGATCTTAGAGGGTTTTTCCAACCTGAGTGATACTATGATTCTATGAAATTCACCCACAGCGCTCAGTGGTTGGCTGCCCAGCCAAATTAGATAAAGAACAGCACCGTATCATCTTAATTTATAGCTGTTATAAAACTTCTCATGAAATAGTGCCATGTGCATTTTCAACTATTTGCAGACTAGTCCAGAGTGCACACTCTGTAACTGAAGAATAAACTTAGTATTATTTTTCAAGTTCAGATGACGAAAGATCTCTTAAAACAGAAAGTCTATTCAAATATTTAGTTTATATACATGCTCAATAGCTTATAATGTATGCATGATTCCAACCTCATTCTGAGCAAAAATCAAAAGACTTGTGGATTTATTTCTTTCGGAGAAACCACCTGGGTGTCTGAGCTGCTTTTTTGTTTTTATGATGACTATTGCAATGCTGAGTTTTAATACAAGCGCAAGGCAGGGGAGGCTGGGAAGATCCCCAGAGCACTCCCCTCCTGTACAAGCTCCATGTGTCAGGCCAACGCAGGCCGTTTTCCCCCAAACCAATCACAAGGCTGTTGCTGGGTCTCTGCTCCCTTCCCACTGGTGTGCAGCCCTGGGTGTCAGCGGCGTCAGTTTGGTAGGCAGCATTTCTCTTTGGGTGCACTGAAACGAAGGATTCTGTAAGCGGATTGAACCAAATGGCATCCAGTGAGTCTTGAGAACAAAACGAGGCTTTGTTTGCAGCTTTGCCCTTGAATTGCTGTATATTTTGACTACGATGGCACAGGAGCCAACTGAATCAACACAGACCTACCAGACTATGCTCTGTAAGCAAGAACACAGTAATAAATAAGCATTATTATTATTTCTGTTTGATTTTCACCTGAGCTGGCAAAGCCTTAGCCCTGAGCTGCAACCTCCATCATACCTCAGTTACATACTCCGCTTTATATGCATCCATATATATATATATATATATATATATATATATATATATATATATATA
>CM021745.1:4056669-4101807 GCA_011075105.1 Heteronetta atricapilla | reverse complement strand
ATATATATATATATATATATATATATATATATATATATATATATATACTCAGTAGTAACACCTCCAGGGGATGAACTGTCTGTGGGATGGGGACCATCAGCTTTGCTTGTTCCTCGCATCCTGTTTCCCTTGGCTGGTTGCTCCCTCTCCTGTGCCTCCCTGCCCTGACGTGGTCTCTGCCCATCATCTGCCTGGGCGCAGTGGGTGTCCCAGCACCGTGGTGGTGTGTGCACGGCTGGACACTGCATTTGTTTTTTGGTCCTTTGCTCCGTGTCAGGAGCACGTTTACAGGGGCAGTGGCAGCACGGAGGGCCTAGCGCAGCCCTGCCCACAGGCTTTACCTAGCGCTTTGTGTTGTCTCACACCGCTCTTGGCCCAGGCCTGGGAGGCCATACTGCTCCTCCTCTCCCTTTAGCAATGTGATGAACGTGGGAGGCTTCTTCACCAACACCACACAGCTTTTGGGACAGAAGTGTTTCCTTTCCTCAGCAACCTCCAGGCAAGGCCTGCAAGCAGAGCAGCCCCTCACCGTGCCCACAGCAACAAAACCAAGGCACGTTTGAAAAGGGACGCGTCTGCTGAGGCCGAATAAAATCCCTGAATAAAACCGTGAGGCTGGCCAGAAGTTTTAAGCCACATTAAACGTCTGCAAAGGGAGGCACAGCAGTCTCCAGCCCCGCTCCGTTGGCTCCAGGCCGGGTTTTGCTGCGCGCCGCCGTGCCGGCAGACTCAATCACCTCGCGGAGCCCTGATCCTTCCGCGCCGCCGGGCCTCACTACCCTGCGCCCGCCCGGCGGAACGGCGGCGAAATAGTGCGCGGCGGAGTGATCCGCGACGCGAAGGGGCGGGGCATAGAAGGCTATATAAGGGGCGGGAGCGGCGTCTGTGGCGCAGTTGGAGCCGGCTGAGTGCAGGGTGTGGTGTGCTGTTCTTGCGGGTCCTGTGGTGAGTGCTGCGCGGCCGGGCACAGCCGCACCTTAGCGGGTGAAGGAGAAGGGATGGCTGTATGTGGGGTTGGGTGCGGGCTGGGTAGCCAGGCGAGGGCTGTGTGCGCGCTGAGGAGAGGGAGGCGCGGTGGGGTGCGGGCGGGCCGGGCGTTCCCTGCTCCCTCCCCATCAGCGCCAACCGTCGGCGGAGATGGGAGGGAGGGAAGGGGGGCGCCCCGCCAGCCGCCGGAAAATGGCGGCCGCGCAGGCGCCACGGCCTCTCTCAAGATGGTGGAGGGCGGGCGCGCGGGGCTGGAGCGGGAAGGAACAGGCGGGGCCTGGCTCCGCCCCTTCGTGGGGTGGGCGGGGCCTCCATAGTGACGTCACGGAGCGGGGTGGGTCCTTTCGGGCTCCAACCGCGGTGGGCACTGGGCTGAATGCTGCTGGGCTGTGGCCCGTAGGGGACCCCTGCCTAAAGCTGTGCGTCTTCTCTTCCAGGCAAACATGCAGATCTTCGTGAAGACTCTGACAGGCAAGACCATCACCTTGGAGGTCGAGCCCAGCGACACCATTGAGAATGTCAAGGCCAAGATCCAGGACAAGGAAGGCATTCCTCCCGACCAGCAGAGGCTGATCTTCGCTGGCAAGCAGCTGGAAGACGGACGCACCCTGTCTGACTACAACATCCAGAAGGAGTCTACCCTACATCTCGTGCTGCGCCTGAGGGGTGGCATGCAGATCTTTGTCAAGACCCTGACAGGTAAGACCATCACCTTAGAGGTTGAGCCCAGCGACACCATTGAAAACGTCAAGGCCAAGATCCAGGACAAAGAGGGCATTCCCCCCGACCAGCAGAGGCTGATCTTTGCTGGCAAGCAGCTGGAAGACGGACGCACCCTGTCCGACTACAACATCCAGAAGGAGTCCACTCTGCACTTGGTGCTGCGCCTCAGGGGTGGCATGCAGATTTTTGTGAAGACCCTGACAGGCAAGACCATCACCTTGGAAGTTGAGCCCAGCGACACCATTGAGAACGTCAAAGCCAAGATCCAGGACAAAGAAGGTATTCCCCCAGATCAGCAGAGGCTGATCTTTGCTGGCAAGCAGCTGGAAGATGGGCGCACCCTGTCCGACTACAACATCCAGAAGGAGTCCACTCTTCACCTCGTGCTGCGCCTGAGGGGTGGCATGCAGATCTTTGTCAAGACCTTGACAGGCAAGACCATCACATTGGAGGTCGAGCCCAGTGACACCATTGAGAATGTCAAGGCCAAGATCCAGGACAAGGAAGGCATTCCCCCTGACCAGCAGAGGCTGATCTTCGCTGGCAAGCAGCTGGAAGACGGACGCACCCTGTCTGACTACAACATCCAGAAGGAGTCCACTCTTCACCTCGTGCTGCGCCTGAGGGGTGGTAATTGAACTGGAGATGTGTTGCTTGCTTCCAAGTAAAAGTTTCTCTGCACATGTTCATTCCAATAAAGTTGTTGCATCCACAAAACTGGTGTCTCTTAAATTATGTGAGAAGTTATTTCAGTTGTTTAATTGCAGTTAGATAAGGTGTAATTACGTACTTCAACTACAAAGGTATTATAAAACTGTTATGCAAGGCTTACATCTGCCTGGCAGGTGTGACTAACACTTGCGATACTGTTCCTCTGAGGTTGTATAAGCGTTCCTGTAACCATCAAAGGCACTGACAGGAGTTCAGTGCCAGTTGCAGATGTTATGCAGCTGGTAGCGTTGTGCAAACACGCGTGTGTAATGGAACATGAAACTGCAAGTCCTTCCTGGGCTGGAAGGCTTTGATAATACTGCTTTTCCTGGTGGTGGGCTGGGTACTACCCATAGTAGTGTTTATGTACTACTGTAGTAACAGCCATCACGACGGAAATCCCAAGTTCCTCCAAAGGCCAGCAACCTCTGACAGTGATTGCTGCACCATGGGCAGTGGTGAGAAAGTCAGCAGGGATCCCGCAGTCCTTGAGCTGGATGCTTTAGCTCTGAAAGCTTTTAATTACTGGGTTGACCGTTTCTCACCCAGCTTGAGCCTATTAAGCAGACTAACTTCAGGAAGTACTAGCTTGAGGGGTACCTTTAGGAATGCACTTTGATCCCAGTTTCCTATGGAGGGGAAGTGTTGGGGTATTCATGAGCTGAGGTGTTAGGGAGCGGTTCTCACACCAGGAATGCTGACAGGGGAAGTCTCCTCCGCCAACCTACTTTGCAGTAAGCTGCAGGTCACGAGTAGCTGACTGCTGCACTCTAGATTGGGAAATGGGGAAAAGGGCCTGGAGTTAAATAAAAAATCAGAAGTATTCCAGGCAACGCTGGGCAGTTCCATGTGCTGGTGGGTAGAAGAGGGGGTGCTAGGGGTTGGAATAATGGTTTCAGCTGAGCGCAGACCTCAGCGGGACATGAAGTAATCTTAGTGCATCCAGGTTGGGAGGGTGGGATTCCGGGAAGGAAAGCGAGGATTATCGTGGGTGATGCTAATGGTGATTTATGTGGGATTCAAAGAGTGGTTGGAAAGATACTTCTGGGGCTTTGTGGTCTGGAAGGAATGAGCTTGGATAATCGAAGTTTGTGCTGAACTGGAGAAAGCCTTTGGACTAAATGGCGTGCCAGGTAAGCGTGACGTGCCATCACCGATGTCCCGGGGTGTCTCTGCTGGGCTGGCCCTGGGCTCTGCCCTTGCGTGTCCCCAGCTCCAAAGGGTGATTCACACCCGTGGGGTGGGAGCTTCACGCACCGTGCTGCCGCAGGGCGCTCGGGGCTGGAGGGATGGACTGAAATAAAACAGCCCCGAGGAGGTGCAAATAAAGCTCGTGGTGGCTTTTGTCTGCGCTCGAGTCATTCGAAATTAGGTAGCCAGTAAAAATCCAAAAGCCCTTCAACAGAGCTTTGGGTGGTCTGTAATGGGGCTACTTACATGCAGGTAGCTTATTTGGGGGTGGGTGTATTGGTGGTGTGAGTGAAGAGAACTCATTAACTTGTAAAAAATCAGGTGCTGCAGCCCAGTTAGGTTTTCTGAGGTCCCTGAGGGGGAACCCTGCTTAGGTAGGTCCCCATCACGGGTCGGTGAAGCTTTTCCTTGGGAATCTGACGATTTAAAAAATAAATCTGGAAGGAGAACCCATGTGAATAGCATTCCTGTTCTAAACAAAGCCATGCACGGGCAAGTAACGAACCGGCCAGCACAAAGCATGGCCAAACACCCCCCAGGTCCAAAAAAAGCAGTGCAGCTCTTTCAGATTTTTTTCATGGCAAATAACTGCGTCAGTGCAAAAAATAAATGAAAAATCAACAACAACAACAACACCCTGTACGGCCGCACAGCCCCGCAGCGTGCCGAGCAGCAAAACCCCGACCGTCCCCGGGGCGGGGGCTGCGGCCGGTGGGGGCGGCCCGGCCCCGGCCCCCGGCCCCCGATCTCCGCCCCGGTCCCCGCCCCGGTCCCCGCCCCGCCGCCGCCGCCGGGGCCCGGCCATAAAGCGGCGGCCGCGGGCCCCGGCTCCGCTCCGTTCCCCGTTCCGCCGAGCCATGGCCGCGGCCCGGCGCAAGGCGGCGGTGGGGTTGGGGCTGGCCGGGGCGGCCTGCGCCGTGCTGGGGGTCTGCCTGCTGCTGGCCGGGCCCGCCATCGTCAAGGAGCAGGTGGTCAAGGTCAGCGGGCCGGGGGCACGTCCCCCGAAATGTGGGGCCGGGGGCTGCGCTCCCCCCTTTTTGTGCGGTGCTGGGGAAGGGGAGAGCGGGGCCTGGAAGGGGGTTTGGTGTCACAGCTCTGCGTGCTGTCGGGGTTTTGTATGTTGGCAGCTCTGTGCTTGGTTACAGAAAGTGGGATGGGGGCCGAGAGGGGGCTTGACCCTGATAGCAAGGGGGTTACGTGCCAAGGGGGTGACAGTGCTGGTGGTGCTGGGCGCTCCTTTCGTACCTATGCACGCGGGCTCACTCGGGCAGTGCCCTTTCCTAAGGGGCAGTGGCACAGGTGGTGAGCTGGGGTGCTGTGGAGAAGCTCTTTGTGGGGTGATCTTTGAGAAGTTGGAGCTGGCCCTGTGAAGACCTCCGTGACCATCAGGAGAGGTCCTGCAGCCCCGTTTGTCCTCGTGTTTGTGGGGCTGTGCACTGAGGTGCTGCTCTGCTCAGGAACTGCTGCATGGAGCCCCAGGAACCAGCGTGGCTGTCCTGGCGGGCAGCACACCAGTTAGCCCCAGTAGCGAGCCAGTGGGCTGTGCTGGGGACCCCAGCTCCCCTGCGCTGCTCTCCAGCTCCCTGCCCTCAGAAGAGCAGGGGGAAGAAAAGACAACTGAAAGGGCTTGAGGGCTGAGATAAGGACAGGGAGCTTACCCCTTACCATCACAGGTAAAACACAGTGTAGGGAAACTAATATAATTTATTGCCAATAACAGATGAGAACGATGAGAAACTAAAAACAAATTAAAGCTGCTTTCCTCCTCTACCTCCTCCCCCTGAGCAGCCCAGGGAGCAGGGAACGGGGGCTGCTCCCCTCCCCGTGCTCCCCCCGGTATCGCTCCCGGCTCGGCTCTGCCCGGTGTTGGGTCCCTGTGGAGCCTGAGCCTGGCCTGGGGCAGCTGCTGGGCTCTGCTCAGAGGCACCCCTGCAGCTACCAGATCCTTGCTGCCGATCCCAGTGCCTGGGCTCATCCCCAGCCAACTTCTTTCCCCCTTGCCCAGCTGTCTGGCTGTTTCTCCAGGCTTGCACCTACTGAGCCACCCCTAGCTGTGTGCCCCTGGCAGAGGAGACAGACAGCGAGTGGCTGGAGCTACCTGTGCCAAAAAGTCTTTGCTAGGAACCAGCTTCTATTTAAATGAATCCTCCAAAAGCTCAGCTGGCTGGGCAGAGCCAGCCAGGGCTTTGGCTCAAGCAGTAGGGGTCAGTTTTTGTCTGGTTCCATGGCCATTTGGAGCTGGTGCCTGCAAGCAGAAGGCTGAAGGCATCTCTAGAACAGGGGTGAGGTGCTCAGTGCAAGAAAATTCCCTTTCCTTTAGGTGATCTTGATTCTTTCTACCCAATTAGCTAATCCCTGGTACCTTGCAATGAGAACAGAAGAAGGGGAAAAGACCAACCTTTATTTCTCCCCAGGTGTCCCTTCATCTCAGCTACTTTGGCTCCGCATCTTCAGCATGACCCAAAGGGTCCCAAATTCTTGCACAGTTTAAAGTAAAACGGAAAAACTGAGTGCTGGTGTCTAGGGTGGTGAGAAGCATCCAGGGGCTTGCCGAAACTTCTGGGTTGGTGTTCGGGGTGGTGGGTGAGAGGAAGAGCAGGGCCTCGAGGGCAGCAGGGCTGGGCAGGTGGGTGGAAGCTGCTTTGCCAGCCCTGCCTCGCTGAGCTCTGCATGGCAGGTCGGGATGGTGGGTCCTGGTGGAAAACCACCTAGCGCAACGAGGCTGTAGCTCTGAAGATATTTTTGGTAAAGGAGTGTAGAGGAAGTGTTGTGGGTGCTTATGTGTGGCCATGCAAAACCTTGGAAGCACCTGGAGCACCATGGACCTGCTGAAGATACGAATCCAGGCAAGAACCCTCGCTGCCTTCAGCAGCTGTTGGCAGGTAGCGTTCCTTCTCCACGTGGGAACTCCGTGCTCTCCCACCTGGATGCCGGGACCAGGCTTGCAGCACCGTCTTTGGATGAGATGAGTGGTAACCAGTCTCTTTCAGTTCCTCAGGAACACAGCAGCGTGGTCAGGAGATGTCAGATTTCTCAGCGACACTTTGTAACCTAAGTGAAAAAATAATCTATTTTTATTTCAGACACGTGACCGTATTTGAGTTGACTTACAAGCAGCTTGACTCCACGGCCACCCTGTTGGGTCGATCTGACTTAGCGGCACCCGTGAAGGAGCTGGAGCTGCTGGTTTGGATGGGAGAGGGCTGAGAAAGGCAGCAGGGAGCCGGGATGCGGCTCCATCTGCCTGTGTGCAGGTTACATAAATGCATGCATATGCAACGAGGAGTCCGGGGAGCGCCAAACAGCACAAACAAGTAAAAGAAAGCAGATGTTCAGGCTCTGCTGGACGTGCAGGAGTAGGGGTTATAAAACAGCCCCAAAAAAATCTGGGCTGCTCTTGTCCTAAAATTCCTCCTTTGTTATGAAATGCGTGAAGCTGGCAGGGCTGAGGTTGATAACAGAGGTGGGAAGGGTTTGCTGGGGGATGGATGATGCAGGCCTTGCAAAGTCCAGCTGCACGCAGGTGGCACGGCCTGGCCACAGGGCACCGAAGGGAAGATGTGGGGAGGATTCTGGCAGCTTACTTCTCGCTCTCGCCACAGCCTCAAACGTGCAGAGCCCAACCGAGTTGCTGTGGGCCTGAGCTGCAGCTGGATGATGCGCACGTGTTGTCGCCGATCAGTGTTTCAGACCCACTTCCATAAGCAAGCTGGGTTACTTAACTGTAACGAGGGCTTGTGCTCGCAGAGATAGCAAAGCTAAATGGTGGAATGCACCCAAAAATAGGTAATTAAGAAGGATCAAGCTCTGGGTGTGCCAGTCCATAAAGCAGCCCCCAGGAGGCAGGGAGGGAGCAGAGACACAGATGGCCAGGTGCCAGCACCTGGAGGTGCTGGGGAGGAGGTGGGGGTTTGAGTTTCTGCAGGCATTTCCCAGAAAATGGGATGGTGATATGGGAAACACAATCACGGATTGCCTTTGACCTGCCTTATGACAAATATGAGTCACCACACGATGGCAAGTGAGGAGAAGCAAAGGCAACTTGGACACAGTTTGGCTGCCATTGCCATTCTCTTTATTGTTTTTTTGGGGGGCATTTAGTGGGCCTTCCCCGCTGGTACCCAAATAGTTGTGTTGTCCAAGGACTGGTCAACTCTCCCAGCCCTTGCCTGGTTCTGGCTGTGTGGAGCTGCCAAACCTGGGGAGTGAATGGAAGCCTTTGGAGCAGGGTTTTTGATCACACCAGGCAAGTCAAACCTGCAGAGCTGTGAAGAATTCAGTGCCGGCTTGTCTAGCACAGCGAAAGCCTCCAGCACATTGAAACGGCTTTGAAACCTTGTGGGTAGGAGTCTGGCAAGCTGAGTCTGAGTACATAAGCCTACAGACATCCTGTGGCATGAACGTGGTGCTTCTGCATGCATAAGTTCCCATTTTAGAACTGGCTCTGTTTCAGTCCGCAAAACACGCTGCGTCCTCTAGAGATCCCCTGCCAAAACTGCCTCCTTCAGCCGGGCCCGATGCTGGAGGCGAGGGTGGCTGTGCTCAGCTGGGGCCACCAAGCCCAAGCAGCATGTCTCCTTTCTGTTTTTCTGCAGAACGTGAGGATCGACCCCAGCAGCATCTCCTTCGGCATGTGGAAAGACATTCCGGTTCCCTTTTACCTGTCGGTGCACCTCTTCGAAGTGCTGAACCCCAACGAGGTCCTCGAGGGAGCGAAGCCAATCCTGAACCAGCGTGGGCCGTATGTTTACAGGTCAGGTACTGCTTGTGGTCCGTGAGCGTGGCTGATCTGCTGCCTGCCAGGCTTCTGGCTGCTTCCTTCAGGAGGGGAGCACTGCGTTAGCACACTTGGCATGAGCCTGGTGGCACAGGATTTTAAAGCAACCCAAATGTGAGGCAATTGCTCTGATCGTGCTAAAACCATGTGTGGGACCTCTGGCCAACGCGGTGGTGAGGTTGGTTGGTGCTTCAGTGTGAGTTGTGGAGCTTAGTCTTGGGCTGGGACCCTGGGCTGGGCAACCAGACCTGGGCTGACAGGGCCCCAATGCAGGCCTGAGGGGTGTCGGTATGGTGGTGGGCAAATCCCATCTTCAAAGCAGGCTTCATTTTTATCTTCACAGTGCATTTAAGAGTCCAGCTCCAGAGCTGGAATTGCCTAAATATGAAACTTCAGACTTCATGTCTTGATGTAAGACTTACTGTCTAGCATAACGAGATGCAGAATCTGCCTAAAATGAGTGATCTCGTCATGAGAACCAGTGTGGAGCACTAAGACTTGATTGGGTCCACCTAGAGCAGGACTCGATCCATTTCCCATGTCTAAAGATAGCTGAAGCCCCATATGTCTCTGTGGATGTGGTGTCTGAAGTAATGGGAGATGTTGAAATGAGCTCGTGAGCTTACCCATAAATGACAATATTCAAGGTGCTAATGTGTGCATATGCAGGCAAAGTCAGGTCAGCAGCCTAAGCAAGCTCATGCGGAAAGATTACTACTGGTCTAATCCAAAGCTGTTCGAGCGGTGCTGGAGGGGAAGCCTGGCAGTATGTATATGCCCTCATTTCCCCTTGGCTTGCCGGGTCAAACTGTAAGACCGTGTGGATTCTGTATGTCGTGATCACATCAGTTGCTTGGCTTGGGGGAAAGGCTGCGCTTACACTGCGTAAGAATAAACAAAGGGGCAAAGCTTATTAATGTCCTGCTGAGCAAGATTAGTGCCCTTCCCTATCATGGACCATAAAACAGAGGCTCCACAATAAAGGACTTTGTTTCTGCTGGTGGGTTGAGCT
Organism: Heteronetta atricapilla; assembly: GCA_011075105.1. Taxonomy (NCBI): domain Eukaryota; kingdom Metazoa; phylum Chordata; class Aves; order Anseriformes; family Anatidae; genus Heteronetta; species Heteronetta atricapilla. The sequence goes on along the minus strand of CM021745.1, from coordinate 4,092,406 downwards.
GCAGCTCCCCAGGGAGCTGTAACCAGCTTGTGATGCTGGGGACAGCCTCGTGTCGTAGCAGGGCGTTGCAGTCCCCTGCTAGGCTGGGCTGTCCCCACAGTATGCAGCAAAGGGTGGCATGCAGAAGTGTGGTCCCGAGAGGAGCAGGAGAGCCAGGGTGCCCAGACCCAGGAACCACTCGGGAGCTCTGTGTCAGATCTGTGTGGGCCTGACAGTGGGGCTTGTGCCGTCTTGTTTGGTGCCCTCCTGCCTTGCAGGTTGCATGGGTGCGTGGGGAGGTGCAGATCTGCTTATCTGGGCATCTCGCTGGTAGGGCTGGGCTTTTCAACAGCTGTAGGAGAAGTGACAGGGGGCTTATTCCTCAGTCAGGAACAAACATTTTTGTCTCGTGCTTCTCAGCAGCTGGGTTTTGAGCTGGCAGGAAACACATGGTGGCTACAGGCTGCTGCCGAATCCCATCCGTCGGGGACGCCTTGTCAAAGCGCGCTGCTTGCAGGCTGCAGTGCTGCCAGACACCCAGACCATGGCCGGGGTGTGCGACTGGCACCTGGCACACTGCCTCTCCTCCTGCCCCGAGGCTTCTTGCTTGGGTTTGGTCTCCTTCCTCCGCTCAGGAACAAGGCCGGGCCTGTGCAGCCCATCCTTGCTCCATGGGCCGTGCAGTGGCACTGCGTGGGGGAAGGTTCCCATGGTCCCTCCTATCTCTTTGCAGAGAGTTCAGGTACAAAACAAACATCACATTCCATGACAATGACACCGTCTCCTACCTGGAGTATCGAAAGCTCTTCTTCCGGCCAGACTTGTCCAATGGCACCGAAGACGAGTACATCGTCATGCCAAACATCCTGATGCTGGTAAGGACTTGCTCTCCGTAGAGATACTGGCTTCCGAGCTTGCTGGGAGGGTGGTGATGCTCAAAGCTAACCTGAAGCTTACTTTCCTTTAGGGGTTGAGTCTGGTGAAGCCATGGGGTGGTTAACCTTACCGAATGCAGTTTTCTGGGTGTTGGTGGTTGTGTAGGGCTGTTACGCTTCCCAAAATCAGTGTGTAGAGGGGCTGGCAAAGCAGCTGGGCTCATGACTGTAACTTCAGCTGAGCATCATCTGGGGAAGTGAAACCTGTGAGCCCTCAGTGGCTGTTGCCACGAACTGTTTTCTGCCCAAATGTGGGATAAATGGTGAGCCTCAGTCTGTCCAAAGGATTTCTGCAAAACTGAAGAGCGCTGCAGCAGAGGGAGGTTGAGCACTGAAGATGCATTGCTTTCTCTTTGGTAATGCATGGTTTTTGTCTCAGAGACTGATTTCTTTCCCAGGGAGCATCTGTCATGATGGAAAACCTGCCAAACTTTGTGAAGCTTTTACTGAGCGGGGCCCTGGCTGGCCTGAAACAGGAGGCCTTTATGAACCGGACGGTGCGGGACATCCTGTGGGGCTATGATGACCCTCTTTTAGACACAATAAATATGATTGTTCCTGGCCTGATCCCGTTCAAGGGGAAATTTGGCATGTTTATAGGGGTAAGTAAATTCTTGCTTGGGAAGGCTAAAATCACAGAAACACTGTTCTTGCTATTGAGAGTCCACGCTGTCCCCTTCACAAACTGCTGAGAGCAGCAATGTGTAATTGATGGTGGTTGTGTAAGGCTGCCTTAATTTTCCCCTCAGGCAGAAACGTGTGTTGGAAGCTGTCTCTAGCAACCAAAATAAAACTTCAATAGCTTACAGTACATGAAGCACTCCTGGAGCTAATGAAGCATGCCAACGTGTTAACATATTGCAGTCTTGCCACATATAATGGATTGAAAGTTAGCTTTTTCTCTCTGCAGTTTAACAACTCCAATACCGGATTGTTCACTGTGTACACAGGCATGAAGAACATCAGTAGAGTTCATATGGTGGATTCATGGAATGGGTTAAAGAAGGTAAATGTCAGCCAGCAAACCTCTAACATGGGGACAGGGCCTGATCTCAAGCCAGATAAACGGAAAGCTGTTGTTGTTGTATTGCTGGGTCATGGGTTTGAAAGCAAATTTCTGTGGGACCTCGACTTCCACAACTTTATTATTTGTATTAATGTCAAAGCAACTGCAAAGCTGCCAGAAGGCAGCCAGATGGAAGAGGCTTGTCATCAGGTGTTAAGTCCTTCCATCCTGAAGGACTTCCAGTACTGCTACCTCACATTCCTCCAGAAGGAATGGCAGAGGTGAAAGCCAGCTCTCTGCTGAGCTTCCAGAACTGAGCTCCTCTCTCTGCATCCATCCCGCAGGTGAACTACTGGCGGAGCACCGGGTGCAACATGATCAACGGGACCGCGGGGGAGATGTGGCCGCCCTTCATGTCCCCGACGTCCCTGGAGTTCTACAGCCCCGATGCCTGCAGGTGAGGCCGCAGCAGGCAAAGCATGGTGTCCCCGTGCAGGTGGCAGGGTTTGTGATGTGCATGCAGAGTACCTGTGCAACGAGGCAGAGTGCTGAGGACTAGTTTCTATAGGTAAAGGTTCATCTGCAGCCTGGTGTTGTAGCGTCTGAGCTTGACAAACAGTATAGTTGTCCAGCTGCATCTTAATGATATTTCTAAGTACCTTTTAGATCACTGGGGAAGCTTGCACGTTGAACGAGCAGAAAATAACCTGTCTAGATAAGATGTGGGAAAAGGGAGAGAGAAATAAGGGTTGTCATAAGGAAATGCTGCATTAGCCATTTGACCACAGGGCTGTTGCAGCTGGCTAAATGCTTGCGGAAGCGGTGCTGGGGGCTGTGCCACTGCTTCCAGGCTGCTTCATTTTTTGTGCCTGCAATACTTCATGGTCAGCTGTGCACATCTGTATGACATCCTGAGTTAGCTGATCGTACAGAGGGTAAAGTACCCTCCAGAGTATGCCCTGTTCCTGTGGAAGCTCCATGAGGCTGGAAGGAGGGGAAGTGAGGCAGCCAGCCTGGCACAAAGCCCTGTCCCCAGCTTGGGGAAGATAATGTTAATTTAGGCTTTGCAGTTGCTGCAAAACAAGCAAAGTGCTCATGCTGAATAGAGAACAATGACCTCTTCAGCGAACAAGCAAAGTCAGCTGAGCCAAGCATTAGTGCAGGAATTCCTCTACACAAGAGGCATCAGCAAATACCAAAATGACCCAGAGCCAAGGACTTGTAGGGAAGTTTACTAGTAATCAAAGTTTAAATACATATACCTGTTTTTGAAGAACTACAGAAGTCTTTTAGGGAATGAAGTATGTTTCCTGGTAAGGCATAAAATGAAGTGGAAATCTTAGTTTCTTGTGAGCCCAGGAGGTGCAGGACAGCACTGTGGGTGTGGGTCCTGCGGAGGAAGAGGATCTGTCTCTTCACAAAGCAGAGCAGTCTGTTCTCCCCAGATTTGGCACAGCCAGAACTGCCTTGAACTGCTGAACATGCCTTGAATTCCCCTCCTCAGTCCTCAGAAAGGCAGCTATGGCAGTAAGCTTTCCCCTTGGCCAGCCTGGGATGTCGTCTTCCACATGAGTCTTGCTTGAGTGTGAAGGAAGCAAACTTCCCTCCTGGAAACTTGCTTCTATCCTGGACATCAGGTATTGATGATGCAGCATCAAATCTCTGGTTTGTTGTACCCAAAATAAAATCTTGCTCTGTAATGTAGTTCAAAAGGTAAAACTTTCCACTATGGAAAATGGATGGCCTATATGCTGGAGCTGTGCTGCAAAACAGATTTAGTCAGTGTCCATCCCCTGCCACAGCGCACTTCTCTCTCAGCCAGTGCTTGCACAAAGAATGTATTATCTCTGGCAGAGCAGCTGTGAGGATTAGTACATGCCCTTAAACAAATCATATCTGGATTCTGCAAGCATTTATAAGCTTGTGTGTTTCTCTTCATAACTAGTCCCGACCAGCCCTTTATTTGTGCTTAAAACATGGAAAGCAAATGGCTTAGATACACATTCCTGATCCAAAGCTCTGTTCTGGGTGTTTATCTTGATCTCAAAGTCTAAGTTACATTGCAACTGCATCTTATCCAGCGAAGATAAGAGCCCAGTTCTGGGCTGGGAACCTGTTGGCTAATCCTGATCCTTTTCCACTGAAACTCTTCCAGATCCATGACACTGGTGTATGAGCAGTCGGGGGAGTTTAAGGGTGTGCCCACCTATCGCTTCGTGGCCCCGAAAACACTCTTTGCCAATGGCACGGACTATCCCCCCAACGAAGGCTTCTGCCCCTGCAGGCAGTCCGGCATCCAGAACGTCAGCACCTGTAGGCTGAGTGAGTGCTCCCCTGTGGTTCCTCCTTGCCGTGCCAATAATAGACTCTAGAGATATTTGAGACAATCAAAACTAAAAATTGTCTAAAAATTAGCTCTGTTACCTGCTGGAGTGCTAAAAGGATGGCTCTGGGGGTATGTGTGCCCTCCTCTGAGAGAGGGGGGGGGGGGAAACCTAAACTTCTGTCCATGGCCCTACAGTGGCCTTGTTTGTGGGAAGGGCTGAGCTGGACGGGCCCATCACCTCCCCCGGGCTGGGAGCAGGCAGGTCATGTAACTGCCAAACTAAATTTTAACTTTGGACAGTGATTATAGGTCATGCACGAGTGAGAATTCAGGCTTCAGTGCCCTAACCCATGTCTGTGGACGGTGAATTACTGCTGTGTGGAGTGGTGTATGGGGGAGAAGGAGGCTTAGACACGGGCTCTTAACCTTCCCAGTGGAATAAGCTGCCGGGAGGGAAAGAAGAAGGGTATAAAAGCCTGCTCAAATATTACAAGGGTTTAAAAATGTCAACACAGAATTCTTAGGCGGGGTTGGATGGACTTAAGGTGTCCTTGTTCTCATCCAGATGCACCGATGTTCATCTCCCATCCTCACTTCTACAACGCCGACCCAAGCCTGGTGGATGCTGTGGAAGGCCTGCACCCCAGCAAGGAGCACCACGCGCTCTTCCTCGACGTGCACCCGGTGGGGGGCCCGGCTGTGGTCTCGTCCCCTCGGAGGGGTCTCTCCTCGCACTGGGGCCGGTCCTGTGCTGAGCAGTGGGAGGGGGGAGCCTGTCACTGCGGTCTGGTGGCCTTGTTCTGCTCTCGTGGCGCTGACTTGAGCAGGTTCCAGAGTGCAAAGTGGCGAGGACATGTGCAGATAAAAACGCTAAAGCCATAAACTAATTGAATAACTGGCCAGCCTTCTAGAGAATTGCAGGACTAATTATAAGCATAATTGTTTTGATAAGCGCAGTCAGCTTCTTTCCACTGACTCAGGAAGGCCCACAACACCAGGAGGTGTATCTAGCAGCAGCAGCCAGTTACACCCCAAGTCTGTAAACGTGCACTGCTGTGAGAGCTGACTGGCAAAGTCTGAAGACCACTTTGCAGCTGTAGCTGTTGCTACTGTTTTGGGGCTGTGTTTTTCCACCATCTCAGCCAACTTGTCCGTCTAGCTGGCTGCTTCTGCACTGGGCTGCCTCTTGCATATGTAAACATAAGGGTGAAGTCACCACTCCAGTGGTGATGATTTGAGGTGTCTTGAGTCATCTTTGTCCCAGTTGCTGATGGGGAGGAGACCTGGGGTTCTTCCACCCACGGCCCACTCTGTATGTGGCCATGGGTGGGATGTTTCCAAACATTCACTAATAGCTCCAACAAGAAACCAATCTCCCTCTCAAGGCAAGGTAAGCTTCTTACCTAGGCATTGGGTTCTCTGCTTTTCTTATCACAGTTACGGAAATCTAATTAAGTTTATTACAGTATCAAACCTCTTCTGATAACAGTACAATTAAAGTCTTATCTAGCTGCAGTCTGCTTTGAACAAGCAGGGTCAATCCAATGAAAGCTCTCTGCCCTTAACGTGTTGCAAAACTGCAACATCATGAGAAACCAGTGCCAAAAGACCCAACTTTGAAGTGTGGTGTTTTTGTGGTCTTTGTGTTATTGGACAGTGATAGCTGTTGATATGTAGTCCTAGTTAAGAGAAACATTCTGTGCCCTTTGTGTGCATGGATTTTGGCATCGGTGTATTCTCATTCTCAAACCTAGTGCAGATAGGATGAGCAACAAAAGAAGCTCATCAGACTCGGAAAAAACAAGTTTCTGTTAAAACACTCTGCCTAGGGAATCACTTGCAGGTTGGAAATGCTACTTGAACTTGCTTAGGTTTGGTCCTACAAGCCTTGTGTCACATAAAGCACCTCCCTCTGTCATGCCATCTGCCTGTTGATTGTGTGCTGCCTTCTGCAGCAGCCCTGCTTGTTTAGCTTAGCCTTCAGACCACCCTGAGGGACTCAATTCCTTCTGGATGCTGCAGCATGCAGCCCACTGACTGGCTAGGGAGTCTTCAAGTGCAGGGGACAGACCCCGAAGTGCTGTGGGGACAGGGCTGTCCCTCCATGAGCACTCATCCCCATTGCCTGGGGAGCAGTACCTGGTTGACCAGTGCTGGTATGCTGGTGGAAACCCCAGCTTTGCTCCTGGCCCCATGTGCAGCAGCTGCAGTCGATCTCTGGATGGTCCAATTCATGGCTTTGAAAGGGACACCCAGAGCAGCTGTGATAGAAAGCAAAGGGCTGCTTTTCTGCAAAGTTCTCATGATAAATGTGGGCTGTACTGACAAACTGTATTTTCTCTCCTATGCAGATGACGGGCATCCCCATGAATTGCTCCATCAGGCTCCAGCTGAATCAGTACTTGAAGCAGGTGTCTGGTATAATGTAAGTGATCATCTTTTACAAATAGCCACCTCTCCCTCAAGCAGGGAGTGCTGCTGGCTCTGGAGTCACTGCAGAGCTTACTCTCCCCAAGTACAGGGCAGCTTTGACATTACCAGTTGTCACCGTTGCAGAAGCCAGCTGGCTGATGTGGTGAAATGTCAGCTGTTCCAATGACCTCGAACTGCCACCCTCTAGCAGTGTTGCATGTGCCTGCCTGTTTGCTCAGCCCCTGCAGTGTTTTGTGCACCTGAAGCAGTCAGTGAAATACCAATGCTCTGAATGCACTGCTCCTGGTGAGGCACAGCAGCAGTTTGCCTGCTTTGTGCTGCTGCTCAGGTGTTACCCCAAAATGAGCAGACCGAAGACACTCAGCCCACAGAGCTGACAGTTGAATACTTCTTTCCAAAAAGATGCTTTCAGCTCTATTGTGAAGATTGCCTCTGTTGAATGTAGCAGCAGACAACCTTGATGCTGTGAGCTTGGCTGTATCACCCTGTAGTACCGTGCAGGTGACTGAGGTATCTTGGAGCTGCATAAAGTTCATTCCTGTTCACTGAATTAATGTATTTGGAGCCCAGATTTGGTGTGGCACTTATTGCTGTTGTTGGGCTGTTACACTCACATGGAAATGTCCCCTCTGCTCTTGCATTGGAGTCCCTAGGTGGACCTGGTCTGGGGAGGGAGCTCCCTGCAGCAGCAGGCATTGCTGCATTCTTGCACCAGTAACCTGACCACTGCTGGTCTGCCAGACCCTTCTCTTTAGGAAGGATTACAGTAGCTGTGTCCTGATTAACTGGGAATCTAAATGTGTATTTTTTTTCCATCCCCACAGTCAAACAGGGAAAATTAAGCCAGTGGTGCTGCCGCTGCTGTGGTTCGCAGAGGTGAGCTGCCTTCCTTGACCTGTTTCTGAAGGTTGGCCCGTGCAGGAAGGGGGAAACTGCATTGCTGGGGAAACTCCACTGTGAATAAAGCTTTAAGCCAGACAGACTAATTAAGCAGCCAACAGAAGGCTTTGCAATACTTGGCTGTGTGGTTAATCCCTCTGAGCTGAACAAACCCTGAACTATACTGGGTGAACTTCTGGCTCTGCCCTTGATGTGGGGTTAAATAGAGCCCAGAACAGTGCTGCCAGCATCTGCATGCTAGTTAGGGCCAGTGAGTGTGGTCCTACAGCTGTGTGCAGCTATTTGGTAGAAACTTCTGGCCTTAGTGAGTCTTTCCTTAATTTCTTCATCAGTGGTGGGAGAGGAATTGCACAGATGGTTTGTCTCCGCTTTGGATGAAAGCAAAATGCCTATAACAACTTTGCTTTCTTGGGCAGAGTGGATACATTGAAGGCTCAGTCCTAAAGCAGTTTTACACCAGCCTGGTGCTGATCCCATCCATCCTAGACTACCTGCAGTACATCTTCCTTGGGCTCAGCGTCCCGCTCATCATCTCAGCTGCTGTACTCATGATGATGAGTCAGGTAAGAAGTTGCAGATGTCAAATGGGAAATACTGTTAGTCAAATCAGATTTAATCAGATGATGTGGATCGGGTTGACAATCTAACAATCCTGATGAAACATTGGCTGATGCCGTGAATCTTGCCGTGAATTACAACCTTAAAGCAGAACCATGTCCTAATGGTGCTAGTACATAACAGCAGGACTTCTCAGCTATCAAGAAATTGGGCTGCAAATCAATAATATAAAAGCATTTCTGGCTGCCTCAGTGCACAGCGCACACTGACGTGGGCTCCCATAGGAGCAAACATTTCTCAGCTCATCCCGCTAATGAAAGAATAAGCCTGGTTCCTCATTCTGGTTTCCATGTGAAGCAGCAGGTCTGTGCTATCACCAAATACGTACGTCTCTGCAGGGTCCCAACCATTTTCTCATCTAATTAGAGACTTCTCGAGGTGATGGCTACTTAAGTTCAATTTGTTTACAAATTAAATGTAGTAGCTGTGTTCTTACAGGAGGGGCACAGATACCATGGCTGCTTTTCAACCCAGACCAGACCCTGTCTTTCCCTGAAACTCACTTGTTTCTCTACAAGTGGAACTGCCCAAAATAGCTGTGGAAGTTTGACCCTCAGACCTTTGTGGGTCTGGGCTAACTGAGAAGCCAAGACCTCTGAAGGCTGCAGGGAGCTGGCAGCTTGGTGGGAGCTGCCCCATGAGGGGAGAGCAGCATGGGGACCTGGCTGGCGCATGAGCCTGATCTGTCTGGGCATAAGACTGTGGGGACAGAATATAAAACAGCTCAAACGCTTGATGGTGATCTGTGTCTCCAGCTGCAAAACACTCATCTGATAAGAGCTAAAGCTTTTAGAGAGCTTAGCGCTGAAGTAGAGATCTAGCTCTCTACCCTAACCTATATCAAAGCAAGCTTATTTAGTTTGGCATTACAGTCAAATGGCTTGAGCTGGCTCTAAAGCTGCAGATAAGAAGAGGCTACATGCCAGGATGAAAAGGCAATGATTAGAATGAGTGGGCTGAGGTGAGAGCATGTGCGAGAGGCTGCTTTTGCTCAACCTGTAACTGCCCTCACTGAAATGCTAATACAAGCCCACTTTAAATAGCTCTAGGTTTCTCCAACTATCACGTAATTGGATTTTTACCAAGCCTACAACTGCTTAATTGACTTAAACACATGATTCCAAATCCCCTTGTTCTTCCATGGGCTCCCCTGTGGTGTGAGAGTGATGCTAGGGGCTAGGGCTCAGCATTAAACCCTTACTGTGCTCTGAAATGCTCAGGCTCTGAGTGTGCCGAACCTTGCAGCTCCAGCAAATGCAAGTGGGCTCAGTGTAGCACCAGCATATCTGGAAAAAGAAGTCAGTATTTGCTGGTCAGCTGTTTCTGAGACCTGCTGCAGCCCTGGGCTGGCATTTCCTTGCCCTGCCTTGTGCAAGTTTTACTTCCTGGTATCAAAGAGCCTTAACCATGACAGCTGGGGTCAGGAAGAAAAGCCGGCTTTGAAGTTCACTCAAAAGCAGCTGTTCAGTTGGTCTGAAATGCCCCAAACGCAGGTATAAGACATCTGTATTTGGGTGCTCAGACAAAGCGTCATGAAGTGTTGGAACTAAAAATAAACTGCAGGAAGTGTCTGACTACCTGAAAAGTAAATAAAAAGCCTTAATGACTTTATAAATCTCTAAGGAAGCTATGCAACAGCACGTTAAAATCTCTGCCTAATGAATAGATAAGAGCTTGTAAACTGGATGACAGCAATTTACAGCCAAGGTATGTTCCTCTGATTGAAGTGTTGCTGATCTAGTGATGATTGCTTAATCGTGCACAGTCCTCCCTCTTGGGGCAAAAGCTGATATCAGAGGGGACACTGAAGAGGGGCATTGTCTGCACCTTCATGTGTCTGCCAGTGGGAAGGTCCTGCTTAATCCACTTCCTTCCTAGAGTTTCTTGCATGTCTCTGGCTTCCAGAGGGAGCAATGTGCTGTAAAACTAGTCCAGATGAAGTACTGTGAGACACTTAAATCTTAGCCTAGTTTACAGTGGAGCCACTTTTAAAATGCATCTGTTGGACCTGCGCTTCCAGAAGTGTGCGTGTTTGTTGTGCAGGCATAAAACGTGCCTGAATGCAGCATTGTAGCTCTCCTCTGCTGACATGACCTACAGCCTGTGTAATGACACATTTAGAAGGCAAATAGACCATTTTAAAACTGGCTTGATGCTGTCCGGAATCTTAAATAGGGCTTAGTTTTACTTAGATTTTGGAATCTTCATTAATAACTAGATCATAGTTAAACACTGATTGAAGCTTCTTTTAAAATCTCCTCCTAAAATTGGACCCTCCATGGATTTCATGTCAAAGTGTACCATAAACTAGCCTGATTATCTTCTAGGAAAAATGCTCTTTATTTTGGAGTAGCAATAAAAAGAACTCAGACAGTAATAAGGCCAACCCGGCCTCCTCTGCCAGAAAGCTGCCTCCAGTTAAGGTGTTGCGGGAAGCCAGACTGTAGGTGCGTACCCAGTCAAGGTAACACACTCTTCTCTCATCCTGATTTGATTAAACTTTGTTCAAAACTTATCAAATGGAAATGTTTATGGTCCACGTGTACAAGAGATGTCCTCAGTCTTTGACGTAGTGATGTTGTCTCCTGGCTTTAGTATTCAGAATGACTTAGATATCTGCGCTTACCCAGGCTGTAAGAACATGCTTATATTGTTTCTCCCTGTGTACCTGATCTAATAATATCATCAGGGGGTTGAGATAAAACAGAGGTTTGGTGTGAGGAAATGTTTTTCTCACCTTTTTCCCCTGCAAGTGTTTGAGATCCAGAGGTAAGTTCTTAAAAGGGCAAAACTCATTGGGGTAACAGAGGTACCCAGCTTGTGGGTTTTGCATTGCTCTTGAATGCAAGGCTGCCTTGATGGAAAGGCTTTCAAGAGGGATTTTTATGTATCAAATATCTGGGTTTGTATTACAGAAACACAAAATCACAGAACCATTGAAGTTGGAAGGGATCAGTGGAGGTCATCTGCAGCACCACTACCCAAGCAGGGCCACGTAGGCCTGGTTGCTCAGGGCCATGTCCAGCTGTCTAAGGCATCTCCAAGGATGGAGATACCCCTCAATGTTGTGTGCAGCCTGTCACAGTAAAAAGAAAAAAAAAAAGCAGCTGTTCAGCTCAAACCTTTTGTGTTTTAGTTTGTGCCCATAACATCTTGTCTTGCCCCTGGACACCACTGAAAAGAGCCTAGCTCTGTTTTTGCACACTCCCTTCAGATGCTTAAATGCATGTGTGAGATCCTCTTGAGCCTTGTCTTCTCCAGGCTGAACAGCCTCAACTTAGCCTTTCCTTTTATGAGGTGCTCCAGTCCCTTAATCACCTTTAATGGTCCTGCTTTGGACTGTCTCCAATAGCTCCACGTCTCTCTGGTTCTGGGGAGCCCAGAACTGGACGTGGTACTTCAGGTGTGCTGAGCAGAGGAGAAGAATCACCTCAAGCTGCTGGCAGTACTTTGCATGATGCAGCCCAGGATGCCATTAGCTTTCTTCACAACAAGGGCACGTTACTGGCTTGTGTTGAGCTTGGTATCTATCCACCAGTGCCCCCAGGTCCTTTTCTGCAAAGCTTCTTTCCAGCCAGCTGCCTGGTTCTTCCCGAGGTGTAGGGCTTTGCACTTGCCCTTCTTGGAGCTTGTGAGGCTCCTGTTGGCCCATTTCTCCTGCCTGGTGAGGTCCCTCTGGCCTATCAGCCACTCCTCCCTGCCCTGTGTCACCTGCAAATTGCTGAGGTTGCACTCTGCCCCCGTCATCTAGATTATTAATAAAGATCCTAAACAGGGCTGGACGCAGGATTGACTCCTGAGGTACTGAGGTGCACCAGCAGTTACTGGCCTCTGGCAACTTTGTGCAGTGATCAGCAATCCCTGGGCTGGGCTCTTCAGACAGTTTTAAACCCACATCACTGCCCATCCAGTTATCTCATCCAACATGAGAATCTCACAAGAGACCATGTCAAATGCCTTCCTGAAGTGAAGGGAGGCAATAACCATGCTCTGTCCTCATCTACCGAGCCAGTAATTCCATCAGGCAAGGTTACCAGGTTGGGCCAAGGTGACTTTTCCGTGGCGAATCCATGCTGACTGATGACTTGGTGTGCCTGGAAACAGTTCCCAATGCTTCCTGGGGACTGAGATGAGGCCGACTGGCCTGCGGTTCCCTGGGCCCTCCCTTTCCTTCTTGAAGATAGGAGTGACGTTTGCTTCCCTCCAGTCTTTGGGCACTTCTCCAGTCACAATGATTATTCAGAGGTTATTGAGAGTGGCCTTGTAATGCCAGCGGCACTTGTGGGTGCATTCTGTTGGGGCTTGTGGACTTTGCTTAAATATGCTGACGTGATTCTCTTTCACTAAGGGTGTGTCTTCCTTGCTCCAGGGTCTCTGGGGTTCCCTGCCTCCTTCAGCAGCAGGCCCACGTCTTCCTATTGTCACGTGTATACTTATAGCAGTACTTCTTGTTGCTTTTGACATCCCTTGCCAGATTGAATTCCAATTGGGTTTTGACTTTCCTAACCTCATCCCTGCATGCTGGGACAGTCTCTGTATTTCTTCCAGGTTACCTGTCTCTCCTTTCACCCTCTCTTTGCTTCTTTTTGGTATTTACACTTGGCCAGGAGCAACTCATTCATCTACATGCAGGCCTGTGACCACGAGAAGTCCCTGCCCATCTCCCTCTTGCCTTCTCTGGTGCTGTGCAGCCTGCTGGCTTACCCCACAGTCCCTCTATCTGGTGACATGTAGAAGGGCCGTGTCACCAGGTAGATGCCCTCGACCTGGTGACGTGGCCCTTCAGGCTGGGTGTTCGGGGGTGCTACAGGTATTGGGGGGCAGGAATGGAAATAACTTCATGCTGTTAGGAGAGGAGATTAAAAAATCTTCAGTTTGAGATGCCTTTAGAAAAGGGTGGACATGGAAGTCCAGGGGGTTTGGGGCACGAGTGCCCTAGGTGGGGACACGGGTGATGCACGTGCTGTAGGGTCTGGCTGCAGAACAACTGCGGGGTTGTGACTGCTGCTCTCTCTCCTCCCAGAGACCCACCGATGAGAAGAGCCCATGCGACCCCACCACGTCAAGCACGCCGCCCCAGTTCTCCGAGACAACGCCGCTCCTACAAGACACCAGCATGCCAGGCCAGGACGCCGCCAAAGCCTGAGCTGCCGGTCCCGGCATGCTTCCCGCTGAGGCGCACGGGATGAGAACCACTTTGGATCCTCAGGGGTCTCTGGAAGGCGACGTTGTCCTGGGCAGCTCCGCAGAGCTGCACCACTTGGCAAAGCCATGGGCCAGCACCTCTGCACCAGTGCTCCTGCGCTGGGCACACGGTGGGGAATGTCCTCGTCCAGCCCCCCGAAACACAGTGTTCGAGAGCCCTCTGCCAAAGGGGGCCCGCACTCACTGCAGTCCCTCTGTCCCTGAGGGCAGGCAGGACTGAAGACTGCTGCTGGCTGATCTGTTGTTTTGCAATTTAAAACTGTCTATTGCCAGGAATAAAAGGCACTTTAATGGGAGCCTTTAGAATAAACAAGGTTTGTATACGTAGCGCTGGTGGGATTTAGTGATCTTTTTTAAAGCCACCGTTCATCTCGCACAAATGGGGCTTGCTGTCCCAAAGACACTTGTGGTTTTATTGCCACTTGATGTGACTGGGCTACACTACAAATCAATTCTGGGTGCTGTCACAGCAGCCATCTCTCTCCTAAAGGCTTTCCAGGGTATCTGGAGCCTGCCCAGGGTTGCTTCTGCCTTTGCTTGTGCTGGAGAGCACCGTGGTGATTTTTAAAGCCCCTATTTTGTGCCATGACCTTGAGCTCCAGTGATTCCAGTCCAGAGCCTTTTTACTCTGGCCTACTGGCTCTCTCCATGCTTCAGGTGACAGAAAGATGAGCCTTGCCAAAAAGCTCTTTGGCATATCCAGCCTGCCACATTGCTCCTGCCAGACCAGTTTTCTGTGCTGCATGCTCAGCCCTGCGGTGTCAACTCGTCCTGGCCATGCACCATTGATGCTGTGAGGCCATCGCCCGCTCTGCCCCCACCACCAGCACATGGGTGGGGAGGAGGCAGAAGCTGTGCCTCTCCTCGAGTGTTAAGGAAAATACTGCTTTTGAGATGGAGGAAGCTATATGCAATAATGAAAGTAACAATCGCCTTAGTGGGATTTGGCAAAACTATTCCAGATTTCTGGAATGAGGTCTTGCGGGATCTGGGGCTGGATGTTAGCTGGGGATGCGGTCACCCTCTGGTGGGAAAGAAGCTTAAAGCCCAGGGCTGCTCTTGGTTAACTACTAAACAGTAATTGTCTACATGTGCCTTCACTGCTTCTAACCAGGAGTCAGGGTAGCCCTTGGGAAAGCCAAAGGGGCCAACGCTGGTGCCTCTGACAAGGAAAGAAGACAGTGGGGCAATCCCTGGTCTCTCTGGTACCAGAGAACCTCTTGCACATCATGTGGCATGGATGCTACCATGAACTGGAAACCACTGCAACTGTCTAGGCAGCGCTGTGACCTCCTAGTGGGGTAAACAATACTTTTCCTCTTACACCTCCATCCCTCTTATTGGACAGAAAGAACAGGCGATGAAACCACCACCATCTCCTGAGCTGGCGTGTTCCTTACTGGCCGAGTCCCCAGTTCTGCAGCTGGGCTTACCCTGATTTATTGTGGAAATAGTTGTGGTATAGCCCAGGTGATAAAGGGGGATCCCAGCCACCCAGAACTTGGTCCACAGGCAGAGCTAGATGCCCAAACCATGTCTCACAGGCAGGATGGGGCTATTTCAGTGGTGAAATGAGTCCTCACACAGGGAAATGATTGAACCACAGCTGTAAACTCTCCCTGGTCTTGAAACCAAAATGATCCACCTGCAGCCTGTGGCTCGCAGCCTGCCACCTCAGCAAGCAGCGACTGAAACTGAGCTACCAGTGCTCACTGCTGTCGTACAGGTAAAACCAATAAATTACTGGGAAAAAAAATAATAAATTGCAAGAGCTCTTTGTCAACACAGCTTCTAGGGGGGCACCTCCAGCCCCTTTGTAGCCTGGCGCTGCTGCCAGGTGTGCGGGGGGGGGGGGGGCTCGTAGGGTGCTGGGGAGGCTCGTAGGGTGCTAGGGGGGTGCCTGGGGGTGCCGGGCTGCCCCCAGGGGGTCCCGTGTGGAAATTGGGGGGGGGGTCGGGGCCCTGCTGAGCCGCGCTGAGGCCGCCGGGGGGAGCTGTGGTGCCGCGGAGGCCCTGGGCCGGCTGCTCCGCGGCCTGTGGAGGCCCGGGGCCTTGGCCGTGGGGAGGGAGGCGTCCTCCGCGGCCGTTCGGCCTGCAGTGTGCCCCCCCCTGACCTGCTGCCAGCCGGCTGTGTTCCCCCGTGGGTTGCTGTTGGCCTCAGGGATCGCCACAGCCATCTCCTCTCGCCGCGCACAGCCCCAGGAGGCTGCCCGGGGGGAGGACGGCGCTGTGAGGCCATGGCAGGAGAGAGGCCGCCCCCAGGCATGGGGTGCCTCCTGGCCCACGGCCTCCCCTGAGGGCTTGGTGCCCACAACATTTCCCTCCAGAGCCTCCACCATCTCCTCTGAGGGCAGGTGAGCGATAACACAGCCCTCCTGCCCACCCGCAGCAGGGTGTTTTTATGATCGCTGTATAAATGCAGCCTGGGAGCTGGCCCCCTGCCCTCCCTCCAGCCCCATCCCACCTCCCCTGGCACCGCAGTGCTGGGGGGGCTCAGACCTCTTTGGGACCCCCCCTGCAAGGAGCAGCCCCCACGTTACCCCCACCTGTGCCCACGGGGCTGCCAGGTGCCTGCGTGCCCCACCTGGGCCTGATGGGTTAAAGCTTGGCAGGTGCAGGGTGTTAAGCCTTGGTTTGGGAACAAGCTTTTGCTTTGCTCCACGTGATGTGATCGCTCTGCTTCTTGCCCTTGCCTCCAGGTTTGTTCCTGCACAGGCTGTGGCTCTGGTCCCCTGGGCGCAGGACTTGCAGCAGCGATAAACCACTACGGCGATACGGGGAGGTAAGTTAGGAAAGCAGCCCCAGGGCTGCCTCTGTGCCCTTGGGTGGTGTCTCCTCCTTTTTGTCTGCCTGGGAGGGTAGCCAGGCTCCATGTAACTGGCAGGGTTTGCATTAAGCTTCCATAAAACTCCTCTGTGTGTGCATATAATGTATTTCTCATGGGGCAGAGTGGTGGTACCCCATGACCCAGCCCAGCTGCTGCCTCCCCAGCACCCTCCTGAGCCACCCAGGTACCACCACTGCTGCTGAACCGGGGAGCTGGGTGCTTCCCTGGGCACCCTGCCTTGGAAAGTGCAATGGTTGTCTTTGGGGCACGGTTACAGCCTGGGTACAGCTTTCCTCTCTGTTTTTGATTGCTTTAAAAATAAAAATGTAGGTAATGCAGTCGCAACCATGGGGTGGCATTGTAATACAGGAGTGTGCTATGGGGAAACCCACAGCCGCTTTATGGGTCTGAGCTTTGTGTGTATGCAGCTGCCGGTGTGAGGCTGTGGATCCCAAAACCCAGGTAGGAGGTGCAAGGAGGGAATTAAGGGTTTGTGGAACCTGGTTTGTCTGGCATTGGGCCATGATGAACCCTTCTGTCCAGGTGGGAAGTATCTGGAGGGAGGACAAACTGCTTGTGGGGTTTTGGAGCAGAGCCTGTGTTGCTTCTCTGTGGCTGGGCACTGTGGGGTTTGCCTCTGCTTCCATGCTGTTTGATTTTAATCCTGTTTTGGACAGGGATCTCTGCTGTGTCACATTGTGGTGCAACACTTGGGTCCTGGCCATGCCCATGTGGCTTAAACCAGCATCCCCCCTGCACGCGAGCTAGGGATCCAGCCTGGATGCCCCTCTCTCCAGGCTGTCTGCGTGATCTGCCCTGGTTTGAGCACTTTCTGAGTCTGATGCTGAGCAGAAAGCATTTTTCCTCTCCGTGCCGCAGTGCTGGCGCGAGCAGTGCCCGGCAGCCCTGGCCCCCAGCTGCCCTCTGCGCCTTGCCAGCGCAGCGCTCTGCGCAGCCCTCTGCCGCCTTGGCCATGGCCCAGCCTGCCTGGTGGTGCAGAGATCTGTCATGTCCCTTCCTCTGCTGCAAACAGAGGGACAGAGCTGGGAGATCCAGGCACTGCCCCAAGCATGAGCTGTGCCATGAGTACATCCTGCGTGCCGAGACCTGCTGTGAGGGTGTTGCCATCACAGAAAGTAAATAAGGGCTGTTGGGCTTTGCTAAAGAAGTCTCTGCTCCCAAGTGTGTGCTGGATGTCATTGTTAAACCTCGCGGTGTTCACTGCCTTGTTTAAGTAGCGTGACTGAACTTCTCTATTCCTCCTGATAGCGGGGACGCGGGAGCTTAACTTCGCCGCCTCGCTAGTCACCAGTCAGGGCTGGGCCATGTCTGGGAAAAAAAACACGTGTGCACGAGCTCCTCTACCCCGCACTGTCAGGAATTCTCCTGCCCTTTAAAATGGGAAGGGGAAAACGTGACATCCCCCGTGCTATGAGCAGGTCCTTTCACTACGATACCGCTGTGCCCTGGCGGTGAGAGCCCCGGCCTTACCCCGTCGTGCAGCGGGGTGCTCTGCTGGGGGTGCTCCATCCCTGCTGCCGTGGGCGTTGGGTTCCCTGGGGTGCTTCATGTGTGGAACCCCAGCTGGGGTGAGACAATGCAGCGACCTGTCCCGAGTCCCCATTTCCCCTTTTTGTCTTGGTGTGGTGCCCGTCGGGGAGGTGCCCCCAGGCTCGGAGCGGTGACGTGCGGCCGGCGCGCAGCCAGGGCTCCCCGCGCTCGGTGGCTCCCTGGGAGTGCTCGTTTTCTGGAGCAAGAGAAACAGTTCCTAAAAAGGAGCAGTCGGATGGAAAATTGATACCAAATGGTGATATCAGTCCCCTGAGGAATAAGGTTTGATCTCTCAGCTTCCTGGGGGTTAGGATACAAGCACACAATGCTATTTTGGAGGGATTAAAAAAAAAAAAGTTTATTTTTCTCCTTTTGTAAGTTCACGATTTTCCCAGACTTGAGCTGGCTTCAGATGTGATGCTGATGGCACAGGCTGCGCTTCGGGTGCGTGTGGTGTCCGCAGGATGAGGAGGGTGTGCGAGGCTGTGCCTGGCCCTGCTCCTGCTGCTTCCCTGGTCCTGCAGGGCCCGGGGATGTCCCAGGCTGGCAGTCCTTCGCACCTCCGCTGTGACAGCGGCCCTGGGACTGCTGCTGAGCACCACTGCTGGGGGTGTCCGGCTGCGTGGTATTGAGCTGAATTAATTTCATTATGTTTAATTACGTTGCTTGTGGCCGCGCTGCTCTCTTTTATTTAAAAAACAATGCTGTGACCCAGGTGCTTTCTGCCTTTTCCATCTGAACCAATTTCTGGACCAGTTCTAGTAGGAAAATGCCTGCTGAGCCACTGCTGCTGTGGCCAGGAGGCTTCCCATTGTGCCCACAGCCCGTGGGGCCGTGGGTCGCGGTGTCCCACTGCTCGCGGTGCTGAGCGCGGTGCTGGCAGTGACCGGGGGGAGCTGAGCTTTGCAACTGAGCTTCCAGGGAAGGAATTTCCAGCATCTGCAAATCCCTTCCCCAAAGACAGCATTTCAAGGAATTACCCTCTCCCCCCTCGCCGGAGACTTCCTCTGCTTTTCCAAGTAAGCCTTTGGCTTGGGGCCACGCATGTGGAAACCGGAGCGGAGCAGATCCATGGGAACGTTGGGGGCTGGAGCCCGGTGCTGGCCAGGTTCACAGTGCACGGCTCTTATCTGCACCCAGTGCCCCGAGTCAAGATGCTGAGCTGCTCCCTCTTAGCTACGTCCCCTGTGAGCGCAGTTTCCAGTGAGCTGAATACCACGAGGAGCAGCGAAGCCACCTTCGGTGCCAACAAAAATAAAGGGAGTCTGGGAGTTTTTTTGGAGCGCTGTCCTAGCAAATAGTTCCCAGTGCTGCAAACTCTGTCCCCCGGCTTTGTCCTTCCGAACCAGGGCTGCCGTGGGTCCAGCCGTGCTGCGCGTCCTGCAGCAGTGTAGGGACCCATCTGTGGGACCCATCCCGCTGGCACCCCTCATCCCCCACCGGGCGGCCTGCAGAGAGCTGCCCGCCAGCCCCGTGTTTGCTCTTCCCCATTTTCTAGAAGCTGCTGTGTGCGCAGGACTCGTTCCCACGCGGTGACTGGGGCAGGACGGCCCTCACCTTCACAGCCAACAGCCCTCCGCAGCCGGGCTCGGGGACCTCTCGGAGCTGGCACACGCACGGAGGAGCTGGGAGGTTCTGCCTTTTGCCAGGGGTTGAGCCTTGGCCCCATCTGCTCCTGCTGTGCTGCTGCCAGCCCCGTGAGTGCTGCTCCAGCCTGGCCTCTGCCCTGCGGGGAGGGCTGGGGCTCTGGCTGCCCTCCCGAGGAGGCGATCAGGGGTGGAGGCTGGGATCTGTCCCCCCCCCCTCCTCCCTGCCTAATCCCTGCTCAGTGCCCTGGTGGGCGCATCCCCGCAGACATACCTTGTTGTATTTTCTTTGCCTCGTAAATATTCCCCTGCCCTTCCCGGTGCCCCTGGCAAATAAATTATCTGCAGCTACATTTCCCCGTTTCAAAGCCTCGTGAAAGAAACCAGAGGGTTTAGCGGCCGCGGCTGGCTGGGGTTGTTCACATACCATCCACCCATTTGCATTTGATCTACTTCATCCCGCGTTAAGTAATCCTTGAAAGCCGCGGGCGGGCGGCTGCAGCCCCTCTGCGTGCCTGTAAATCACTGGGGCATGTCACGCGCGGCTACGCGAGCGTGTCTGACCCCTTAATCCCAGCTGAAGCGTCCCCCTGCCCCGGAGAGAAGCCGTCCTTCCGAAGTCAGAACTTGTGCAACTCCGTGCCCTTCGTGCAGCCCCAGCACAGGCTCTCTCCCGTGTAATAAATCGGAGATTGTGCCCTTCTTCCCCATTGCCTCCACCCAAAAGTGGCTGTTGCTCAGCAGTAACCTGACTTTAATTACTAGGTGCTGTTAATTGGCTTTCCAGGAAAGGTTTTGGTGTTTAAATGGCCACGTGGCTCTTATCGATTCTCTTGGTGCCTCCTGTGCGTGAGCTCTGCTGGGCACGAGCCCTTGGCCAGGACCTGACCTCGGCGTGCTGGTGGTGTTTGCCCGGGAGGCTCCCAGGCACTTCCCCTCTGCCCAGCTGGGGCCTCGCGAGCTCCCCTGCCTGCACGGGGCTGGATTTTAGCCTCTGAGAACGAATTCCAAGGGGTGATGCTGAAATAAAGCAGACGGGCTGATTGTGGAGGTCAGAGCAAGCGAAAAGATGCCCTGCCAGGCATCCCGTGATGCAGACACCCTGACTGCTCCAGCAGCTGTCAGGAGCCCGAACGAACGAGGCAAGGTGCCCAAGGAGTGTGCCGGGACCTCATTTACCTGGTAATTAATGGAAATCGTGAAACAAATCAACGCATGCTCCCTACGGAGATCTTTGCACTCCGGTTTCAAATGGAAAACCAGGTAGGGACTGAGTGAGAGCAGCACGTGCTGCCGGCACGGTGGGGCAGGAGCTGGCCCCTCGGCCCCATCGCTTCCCCAAGGGACTGCTTGGCTGAGGGGTGCCAGACGCCACCTCTCCCCAGGGAGGTGTCCTGCTTGGAGGTGCAGAGGGGGAAGGAAGGGGTAAAAGCGAGCCCATCATCTCCTTCTGTGCCTGCTCACCCCGACACATCACCGCAGGCTCTCCTTCTCCAGCCTTCCTGCCATGCCGTGCGGGCACCAGCCCTGGGCATCTGTTTTCTGCTTTGGAGAAAACACGTCCCGGCACAAGGCGCTGTTTCTTGCAAACGAATTAAGTTGGCTCAATTTAAAGATTAAAAAGTGCTGTTCTAGGATATTTTCCAGAGCAGTTGCAGTGCGGTGCTCTCGGAAGGGAGCAGACGTGGTTCCTCTCCTTCAGGGCTCTAAGGACGAGAGCGCTGTGGGTCCCCCTCATGTTGTTTATTCTCTGTGTGTGAGACGGTATTGCAAAACAGAATCTTGCAGACAATTAATGCCAATCTCAGCCGCTGACAGCCAAGCCCCAGCAGCTCGGAGCATGGGATGTGCTGCACACAGCGGTGCCCAGGCTCTGGGTGCTCCTGGGGGAACCAACCCCAAAAAAGCAGAGGTGAGTGCGTAGCTCCCCTGCGGGTCCTCTCCTGCCAGTGGATAGCGGCTGACAGAGTCCCTGAAGTGTGAGGCTTGTGATCCCTTGAGGAAAAACTCCAGCTGAATGTTAACTGTATTCTGAGGTACAGTAAATGCCAAATCCCTTTTGAATCTCGCTAAAGTCTCGTTTAAAAATATGCAAACAACCTTTCTTTCTAAAAAAAATGAAAAAAAAAGATCACCTGCCTACTTCTGCAGATTTAAAACCCAAATACCTTGCTCCTGGCTGTGGATACGCAGCCCTTTAGTGGGCACGAACTGGTGCAGTGATGGGAGGGCAGCGCTCGGATCCTGCCCCTCCGCCACAGCCGTAGGAAAATCCCTCCTGGATACCCGACAGGGTAAAGTGCACAAGCTCTTGTGCTCAGTTGAGGAATCGGTGGGCTCTTGCTCTCTCTTTGATATCGCTCACGTTATAATTAAGAGATAACGTCAATAGAATAAAACATTGTCTCAGGGTAATGGTCTCCTGCTGCTACAGAAGTGTCAAGGCGAAGTCAAATCATTTATCAGAAATGAACGTTGAGGCGAGCCTGGGACGTTTGTTTTCACAGCAAGAGGCATTAATCCTGGGACAACGATATTCCGGCGCTGTTATTTCTCCTGCGCCCCGTGATTGATGCCGGAGCCTCGCTGCCCGAGAGCCGCGGGTAGGGCTGAGCGATAGCCGCTCGGTGCAGCGCAGTTGACCAGGTGAACGTGGACGTGTCCAAATAGGTGACGGTAAATTGAGGAGCAGGGGATGATGAGGGCGCGTGTCAGCAACTCTGGTTTTTATTTCTAAAGCTGAGCGGTGCCGGGGCCAGCCGGGCCGTGTTTCGGTGCTGCAGCAGCCGTGGAGCCGTGCTCTTTCCTTTTCCCTGGTGCAGAGCCTGCCCCAGCCCCGTTCACGCACCCGAGGCAGAAGCTCACTTTGGGGCTTTTTGGGGGCCCTTCTGGCTGGGGTCTCGGCACGGGGCTGAGCAGCTCTCTGGCAGTCGGCTTTATGCGATTTTGAAGCACTGCTGGGTACAAACAACCCTAGCGTGCGTTAGGAGAAGCTGCAAGGTCACCACATGAAATTAAAGATGTGTAGTGGCAATTAGACTTGAAACGTGGTCCCAGGAGGGTGTACAAAACCCTTCCAGGCTTCTTTTTTTTTTTTTTTTTCTTGCCTGGGTTTGTTAGTGGAGAGAATTACACATCCAGCAAACATTTGGGCAGCAGAGGAACACAAGTGCTTTGTACCGTCTCCAAATGGCACGTGTTTTTCCGAAGCAGCCTCCGGTACCCTGTGCCCAGAAGCTGCCTGCTTGCATGAGCACGTTGGGTCCTCAGGAGCCCCTGGCCCCACAGGGGACAGCCCCCTCCTTGCTCCGTGGGTTGATGAGGTTGGACACGACCGACTTTAATTATCTACGGGAGAATTAATTGGGGCTGGGGTTGACTTCATTACCCGGCGCTAAATGGCTCCCTAGCGCTGCGTTAGTCTCAGGGAGCCGGATGGGGCCCGAGCCCCCTGGAGGCAGGCGGTATCCAGCCACGGGAGCTGCTCTGTTGGCACCTCCTCTCCTCTCCCTGCTCCCTTCATCCTCCGTGCCTTGCATTGCCTTGGGATGCCATCAGCAGCTTGGACACAAGACAGGCGTTGGGGTGCACGGGGGCCGTCAGGCCGGGATCCATCCTCGTGAAGCTCTGCGTGGTTTGAGTCTCCCCACGGAGCTGCTCCTTTCCCGAGGGCCCCCAGCCCCGTGTCCCAGCACCCTGCAGGGCTGCCCAGAGCTGTGAGCAGCCAGGCAGGAGGAGAAATGTCCTGGATGGATGGATGATGCTCTGCAATGCTCCGTGCTGTGGGCTGCTGTGGCTGGGAGCTGGGCTTGGGATCCGGGAGGTGCTGGGGACCGTGGGATCCCCTGAACCTGCTGGCTGCCAGCGTCAGTGGATTTCTCACATCTGGCTTAAAAAATAATAATGAAAAATTAGATTCCCAGATGTAGATGCTCAAATCCGTAGGTCTGGCACCTTTGCGAGAGGACAGAGGAAAGAGTGAGCTGGTTCCCAGCTGGGTTTGAGGGCACTGAGTCAGAGGCTTGTAACTACAATTATCCATGCAGCATGGGGCAGGATAACTGAAAAGCAAGGGAAGAAACTGAGTGTCTTGCGGGCTGTTGCTCACCTTTCAGGCCACAGAACTCCAGCTTGTTCGGAAAGGGACGTTTTCCACCACCACCTTTCCGCTTTACCCTCGGAAAGTGGGCACTCAGACCGTGCTAAGGTACGAGGTGGGCACACGAGGGAAAACACAGACCGACGCCGTGGTCTGTAGCTGCCAACAGCAGCCTGAGGCACACGTAGCGGTGCTGGCAGCTGCAGCCGTGCGGTGATTTAGCCAGGAAATGATTCAGTCAAAACAAGGGATGCTCAAGGGCGTCCCGAGCCCCTGGAGCACCCTGTGCCGGGCAGCAGAGAAATGCATTTGCTTGTCGGGGACGGTGTGTGCAGTCCCTCCCTGGCACCGACGCCTGTTCTTGCTGCAAACATCGATAAAGATGTCAAGCCAATGCATTTGGGGGAATAAATCACGGTGTCCTCTCCTGCCCAGAGCATCAAGGTGTCTCCTGGTGCAGTGTCAGGGGTGCTCTGTGCTGGCTCGCTGCGGGGTCGCCCATCGCTGTGGGCTCGGGGTGGGTGTGGATGGGAGCCCCCAGCCCGGTGGTGCCGTGTCCCTGCCGCAGGGTGCTGCTGACGCCTGGTAGTGATAAAAAAAAAATTAATAATAATAATAAAAAGGTGGTAAACTGAAAACGATGGAGTGCTTTGGGCCAGACCTCTGCTGTCACTGAGAAGCAGCAAGCCCTGATTTAAACAGCCCCTCCGGTAACTGACCTACACCGAACAAATCCGTTTCCAGTGTCGTGTTTCTCCTCACTGCTTAACTACCAGGGTTCAGAGACGATTCCTTAAATGTTAATGGTGCAGGAATTTGGAAACTTTCCCAGAGTTGCTAAGGGAGCCGTGTAGGAATATGTCTGACTCGCTTATGCGGTTCAATTTCCTGCCGAACATCAGACACGCTGTTCTCGCCTACTGCTTTGTAATTAAAGTGCTGAAAGACCATCACTCTTCGGGGCCGGTCGGGCCCGGATTCACCCCGGGTGAGGTCCGGCTGTGCGTCCCCAGGGGAGCCGTGCTGTGTGCAGGGGGTGCTGGCGGGGCTGCCCCGTGCTGTGCTCCCCAAAGTGGCTTTTCCTCGGGGATTTGGCTGGCCCAGGGGCACGGTGCTGCTACCAGATGGCGTTGGCTGTGCTGTGGGCAAGGGGTTTGGTCACCGGGGCTGGGGTCTGCTCGCTTTAGGGTGCGTGCGTCCACCTTGCACTGCTTCCGTGCAGTGGGAAGACTTTGAATGGGATTTTGAAGGTTTTATGCTGGCCTGGCTGCTGGGCTTTCACTGTGGGCATCGATGCTTCTCGAGAGCCCTTTTCCAAAGGACAGTGCTCGCGGGCTGTGATCCTGGCGCCATTCTGCAGCCCCTGCAGCCAGCATCCAGAGGGTGAAACCTACAGAGCTCAGAGAGGTTTTGAGGGGCTCAGAAGTGCTTGGTTTTGGTACTTGGGGGTATTTGAGGTGCATCAGGTGCATGGAAGTGGGGAATGAACACCCAGCCTGGAAAAAAGGACAGGGCAAAGCATAGGGAACGTGAAGCCCTTTGCTGTGGGCACGTAGCTATGGTTTGGCAAAGGGGTGGCTGTGCTGAGGCCCCCCACGCCGTCCCCTAAGCATCCCACAGGGGTGCTGGCACGGCACGGCTGTGGTGGGACGGAGGTTTTGCTCCTTGGGACCAGCAGAGCTGGCTGTCGGGGCTCGCCGAGGACGTGGCTGGTGGAAACGAGGGCTTTAAAAGAAGCGGCGAGCACAGAGCTGGCACGGCCTTCCCCTTCCCTTTCGGCTCCAAACTTGGACCCGGCTCCTTGCACTGTCTCGTTGAGAACAAGTGCTTGGCCCGAGCTGCATGGCAAATTTTGACATTTTAAAAATTGATGCCTTTTTCTGCTCGTAACTTCAGCTGCCTGGTTTATCAGAGACATATGGAAAGTTTATTACATTCTTATTACAGACCCAGCCAAGTGAGCTGACTAATGAATGCCATCTTATTTATTTATTTATTTACTTAAGCTAGGACTTGGCGTGAGAGACCTCCTCCTGAAGGCATTAGCTTTGATTCAGGACGTAAATCACAAGGAGTTTTCTCCCTCTGTACCCAGAGCTCAGCTCGACGAGAGGCACATGAGCGTGTGCGACCTGGGGATGGACGGCAAGGCGTGGGCAGCCAGCAGGGGCTGCAGAAATACAGCTGTGGATGAGGTGCCAGGAGGAGATCTCGGGTGCTGCACCCTCGGAGCCAAGCACAGACCTCCTACCAGGACAAATTGTGCATATCCACGGGAAATCACTGGCTTAAAGCTGCTGGGGCTTTGTTCCCAGGCACCAGGGGCGCAGCCATCCCCTGGGGCAGGTGGGCAGTGGCTGGGTCCCCTCACAGCTTTTGGCGGCTGAGGGAAGCGTTAAACTCCTTCCAGGCTGCTCGGGGAGAGCTCAGCCTGGTGCCAGGTATGAGAGAGTGGAAACACAGCCTCACGCTGGCCGGCTGCCCGAGCCCGCTGCCTGGGGACACTCCTGGGCTTTGCAGCGGATGCACGGCTCCGGCACGGCTCCGGTGCGGCCACCGCCACCCCCAGCAGCCCCTGCCCGTTCACCTGGCTGCCGAGCTGTGCTCACCTCCAGGGGCCTTCACCACTCCCACAAATTATTTGCTGGCTGCCACGGAGCCAAGGTGACGCCCAGCGGTGTCACCCAGGCGGTGGCTCTGCTCCCGCTGCCCTCGGTGGCCCAGTTTTGTCCCCAGACGGCCAGCAACGCCTGCGAGCTTATTGGCCTTATTGTCCGGGAGAAAGCAAAACTTTCCCATGTTCCGTGGATGTCCTGGCGAAAGGGTCGACCTTGGGCTTTGTCCTCCCTAGCTTTGTCTTGGATCCTTTCAAGGCAGGAAGGAGAAATAGCCGCTTACGTGGCTCTGTTAGTATTTTTAGGTTGAAGGCAGCGTGTTTCTGTTCCGTCGCTGTGTTTGGGCTGCGCGTGGTGACAACGGCCGGCTGACCACGGCTGCCTGTGCCCTGCGGTGCGCCCCCCGTCCCTGCCAGGTGCTCCACGGCTGCAAGCTTGTGTTTTCCCAGGCTGGTGCCCCTGTTTGACGCTCGGCAGCGCGAGCTGTTCCTCCGGTTATCTGGAAGGGAGCGCACGCTCCTTTGCAGGCTGGGTGTGCCTCTGTTCCCTCGGAGAACACAGCTTTGGTGTGCAAACCACCGGCTCCCCTAAGCCGGTGGCCCCAAGCCCCCCGGGGGGTCCTACTCCCATCTCACCTCACCTGGGGTCCCATCTGCAGGGGTGCCATCGGCACGGTGCCTCCGTTCCCAGCACCGCCGTGCCCGGAGGATGCTCGGGGCCCCGAATCTCAGCAGCTCCGTGCAGTTTTGGCTTTCCCTTGACAACAACCACACGCGTCACATTTGGGGTCGTTTGGCTCGTGGCTTCGGTTGGTTCTAGCTGGAATTATCGTTGGGGTTTTTACTACCCAAAATATCCGCCTGTATCTTTTCTCTGCTGCTCTGCAATTTATAGTGCCCGCTGGGATTATGACAGCAGCGCTGCAGAATGCAAGTTTTTGGCTTGGCTCTTGCGGTTTTACTGCCTTGCCTCGCAAAATGCGGAGCTCTCGGGGCCAGCTCCCATGCCTGTCCCGCTCTACAGCTGGCGTTTCGTGGCTCGCTGAGTGTCTCCGTGCCACCTCATCTGGCGGCCGTTCCCCCACCTGCCCCCTTCCATCCCACGCACTCTGGCTTGCGTTTCTACCATCTATAGGCAAAATCTCTTCCTCTGACTCACTGCTTGGTGCTTCTCCCCCCGCCTTGGGTCTACAGGCTTTGGCATAATGTCATCCTGCTGTTAGCATGTGGGGGTACCACATGTGGGACACAGCTGGAGAGAGGATTTTCCCTCTTAACACGCCGGGGACAGCCTTTGCTGCTTCCTCCTCCTGTGCCTGCGCCCTGCTGTGGTGTGACACAGGTGTTCCTCCCTGGGGAGTCTGCCAAATCCCCTCTCCTCTCGCCTCTGCTTCTTCCCCCGGTTCCTTCGCAGACCGGGCTCGCTGGCCCTGAGCACGTTTGCAGGTTTTGAGCCAGGGAGGAGTTTTTTGCCATCTCTGCACCTTTCTCCTTAATGCTATGCCCCCGGCTAGGTGCGAGGTCGCTCTGCTCTGTTCCTTGTCCCTGTTCCTCACTGACAACAGCCCAGTGCATCTCCTACCATTGGATCACCCCAGCAGCAGCCATCTGGTGCTCTTTAACAATACAAAGGCCTATTGTTTGCTCAGGAATCCTTCTTTTGGCAAGATACCTCCGCTTCTGGAGCGCTCGGTGGGTTTTGCCGGGGTCCTTCTGCTCTGCTGGCAAGTGCAGGTGCTTTTGGAGCGGCCGTGCTCCCGGACAGGCGCTGCTCGGGCTTCGCTTTCCTCTTTTCCCTCTCCTAATTGCAACCCTGCAGTTTCCCACGGTGTCCCCGCTCTGAGAAGCGTCCCCACCTTTTGGCAGGGACAGGACTGGGGTTGTCTTCGTGGGAGAAATATTCTGAGCTTTGGGTTTCCAGCCGCGCCATCCTGCCCGGCACCAAATCCCTTAATGTCCTTCGGCACCGAACCCTCCCTCGGAGCCGGCGCTGCGGCCAAAACGCGAAGCTCCTGCGCAGAAAGGGGAGCAAGGGGTTAAAAGCAGAGGACGGGGATGCCAGTTGGGACGCTGCTGCTGCATGACAAATGCGGCTTTTGCATTTTGCTCTGCAAACCAGCCCAGAGCCACCCTAATTTTGGAGAGAGCCGCCTCTGAAGCAGCAGTGACTCAGAGGAATTTATCCGGCGCTGGGGAGGCTCCGTCCCGCAGGCTGCGGCAGCCGCTTGCAGGTTTAATTTGTAAATGCTGACACATGGCATTTCCTCGCCGTCGCCTTGGGAAGGGCGGCGTGTCTGTCGGCACTTCCAATTTGTCACTGTCAGCACCGGCCTCGTATCCTGCTCATCTCTGAAATGTCTTCTGATCGGCGCCGTGGAAGTTATTGGCACGCAATTTATCATTTAATATCACCAGAAGGGTTTCTTCTGCAAACATCCCCCGAATGATTACCCTGATTATATTGGGTAGTTCTTCCCTTCACCTGCAAGCATCTCCCTTGGCTTGGTTTTGGTGCCCTGCCTGAGCGAGCGCTCGATGCTGTCGTGCCGAGGAGGAAAAACCGCCCTTGATGCGGCGCCTCCTTCCCCGAAAAGCCCTGACGAGTGAGCAGCCAGCGCTGCCTGCACGCAGGTTTTGCAGAAGGAGAAGCTGCATTCGGGGCTCCTTCAGGGCTGCACCTTTTCATTCACATCTCTGGCAGCCGGGGAAATGCCTCCCCACGCCGTGCTGGGGGGTGTGAGCAGGGTGCCTGAGCCCCCAGACCCGTGGGGTGCAAGGAGGGGCTGTGACTTTCCTCCCTTTCCTCCCTAAAATCCCTTCCTGCAACCCCAGCACGCCTCGGGGGCGGTGGTGGTGCCTCCCTGTGCCTGTGGGTTTTGCCACAACACGGTGCTGCAAATACCCAGGGGTATCCTGCTGCCTCCCCGGCTGTGCCCGGCGATCGGCAGAGCCCGGCTGGTGCCCTGACTCACAAAGGGCAGCTTTTCTCGGAAGCTCGCTCAGGGTTTTTATAGCTCTGCTTTGTTGGAGACATTAAAGCCATTTGGTTGTTGCGGCTGTTTTATGAGCCGGGCTTCAAAGGCCGCAGCTCCGCAGGCTGGGCCAAGCCCTGCCCCTACCTCGTGGGGAGCTGCGGAAAAACCCTTCCCTTGCAGAGCCTGCTCCGCAGCCAGGCTGATTGTCCGACAGGCTGATGGAAATGCCTGATTTCTGGGGAGGAATGCCATAAAACAAGGTCATCGGTGCCTGTGGTCATTGTCACCTTCCTTGGCTGGAGCCCAGGTGCTGTGAACAGCCGGGAGGTGGCCTCCAGGCTCTCCATCCTCTCCCGCGTCCCATCCCCGCGGCGTTTTGGCTCTTTGGGTGAGGGGTCTATGGGGTTTGGCCGGTACCCGTGCCACGCTGGTCCTTGGCGTGTCCCCTGGACTGGTCCATGTCGCAGCTCAGATGATGGCTGTCCCCGTGGCACAGCAAGCTGACCCTGAGCTTCCTCAAGCAGGTTCTTCCCGAAAAATCCCCACCAGCAGCGCTTCCTGCTGCAGGCGGCGGCGAAGACCTTGCCCTGGCAGGTTTTCTGAACGGACTTTCCAGCCCTTCCTTCGTGGTGCAGCTTGTTGGCACCGACGAGCCTCTACCCCCCTAGCAGAGCCCCTCCACGTTGGGGGCACTGAGGGTTGAGTTCCCACGTCCTCTGATTGCCAAAAGCAAGCACCGGGCGCGGGGAGGCTTGCTGGGAGGTGCGGGGGCCCAGCTCCGTGCCCTGGTGTCGCTGCTCATCCCCGAGCTCTGCATCGGCTCCTCTGCACCAGGAAATTCTCTAAGTGTCTGAGAAGACCCCAAGGCTGGATAAAAGTTCAGCTTGTGATTCATTTCCTTCCTCTTCGGGGATAGGCTAATTTGAGAGTATGCGCTGCACATTAATTACCTTCCTTGCCGTGGTTTCCTATCCAGGCATCCTTTCCCAGATGACTTTCTGCTCGCTCAGGTCCAAGGCCATAAAAGCTCCCCTATTAGGAAAGGAAATATTTTACATCAGGTTTATACTGTATGCCTGAGGTCATCAGAAGTACAGATCGAGTGGCAGAAATACACACTGCGCTCTCTCTTTCCAGCATGAAAAATGAATCAATAACTCATTGATTTAAATTAAAATGTCTTCCTTGCAAAATGCCTCTGAGCGCTAATATTTGCAGCCCCGTCTTTCGTGATTGCCATTGGAAAGCTGCCGCCCATGCAGGCACGGAGTCGGGGCTGTCAGCGGGCAGGATCCGTCCCCGTTAATGGTGTGCGATCGCTGACGCCCAGAAACCCACGCTCCCTTCCCCGGGAAGGATGCAACGAGGTGAACTTTTGGAAATCGCCTCTCCTGGCACGTGAATTACGCAGCCAAGACGTGGCGGTCAATGTATCAGGCTTCTGCGCAAGGTAATTAAGGATAAACGCGGGAATTCAGGCAGAACCGCTGCCTGGCGTGGGAGGCAAACGTGATCCCGTGGAGCTGCTGCTTCGCCAGGGAGACTTCTGGCCGTGGTGGGGTGCTGGGCTCAGCCCTGTCCCCCTTACCATGCCCAGCACCTCCTGTCCCCAGCTGCTGCCACCAGGATGGCACCTTGCAACGTGCTGACTTGCACCTCAGAGCTCCTAGCATCCCGCGACGCCCAGAGCTGCTCTTGCGAGCTAATTAAAAAGTGCCTGTATTAGCGAACACATTTATGGTCATTAGCAAACAGTCAGCTCACTAATTTTAAAGATTTATGGCGCTGGCGGCAGGTAAATTATAGCCTTTGGAGAGTTTTCTTGCAAATGATCTGAGAGCAAGGTTTGCTCTCGCCTCAGGGAAACGTAAAGGAAATGCATTTAATGACCGCAAAACGTATGTGCTGATGGTCTCAGTAAGATAGTTAACGTGTGCTCGCGGCTTCAGCGGTCGGGGAGGTCCGGCAGCGTGCCCGCTGTGTGTCCCCTCCACCGCTGGTGGCTTTGCTCAGGGACCCGCCGCCTGCAGGCAGCTTCTGGGGCCCCGGGAGGGATTTCCTCCTCTCACCTGCTGGAAGGATCCAGCCGGGGAAAAGCTGTGATGTATTAGAAGTAAGTGTGTGGCTGTTGTTTCCCAGATTTGGTTATAAAAACCTGCTAGTCTCCAACTGTGACACGTATTATGGTCTCAGTTTCACAGTTAGAATAATGTTTAGCTTGGCAGCGAAAGCTCCGAGTGTGCTTATAGAGGAAAAGACACTCGCTGCACTCACTGGGGGTTGCTTTCGGCTGCTCTGGGCTTTATTCGCCCCCCTTCACCTGCTCTGGCAGGTCCCTGCAGCATTGCCTGGCCTTCAGCTGCTGCTGTTTTGCTGTTTTGGGGTGTGCACTGCATGCGCTCGGGGCGGTTTTGCGCAGCGGTGTGTGAGAGCAAAGCCCCCGCCGAGGGCTATCGTCGCCGTTAATTAGAGGACACGCTTAGGGCATTGAGGTCTCCCTGCTGTCCTCTCCCTTCCACGCAGCAGCGATGCTCTCGGCTCGATAAATGCTCCAGACAGAGTGCTGGAGGCTGGAGGAGGGCAACGTGCCGCGGTGGGGGTTCGGGAGGCACAGGGCCGCAGCCCTGGCAGCGCGGGGAGCTGCGGATTCGCTGCCTGCTCTGCTTTATAGGGCGCCTGCTCATCTGGAGCCTCAGACAAGGCTTTCCTGGATTGAGATAACTTGCCTGCGCCTCTCTGCCTCCTTCTCCTTCTCTCTCCACAAATGCTGACAGTGGATTTCTGCCATGCCTCAAAACCCGTTCGAAGAAAGACATTAAAGGGAGCAAATTATTTAAGAGCTGGGAGCATGGGTGGGAGAGGCGGCAGGAGGCCAGCTCCGCGCTTTTTTGGCCATTAAGCCGCATATCATGCTTAATATAGCAGGTGATAGCTTAAACCCCCCCGCAAGCTCAGGGCAAGAGCCAAGAAACGGGGAAACTGGTTCTTGTCAAGGCCGACTTGCTCTTACGGGATCACTCCCCCCGAGCGCATCCCTCCAGCCCTGTGGCTGCGGGGGGCAGTCGCTGCCCCACGGGGACGTGTCCCCACGGCAAGTGGCAGCCTCCGGGCAGATGCTGCTTCTCTCACGCCTCTGGGCATGCCTGCAGGTTTCTGGTCCAGTTTCAGGGGGGTTTGTGAGAGCGGCCGGCTCGCCGTGTGCCCTCGCTGGAGGGGCTGGGCCAGGCCTGGGTGGGCTTCAGCATGGGCAGGGCGTTGGGGAGGAACGGGGCGCGGAAACCGCCTCATGGCACAAGGGCAAGTCCCGCCTCGCTCTGTCTTCAGGCCCCGTTTGCATTTTTGCTGCTAAAGCAATCGTAAAAGCCTCAGCACAAGATTGTTTGCGCGTGCTGGTACGTACAGATGGGCTTTTTCCCCAACCAGTCCTGCAGACGGCGACGGGACCGAGGTGTCCCAGCACCGCGGGCTGCGCAGAGCTCCTGGTACCGCAGCATCAACGCCTTTCCTACGGCCGTAATGCCCCATGGGGCTGCACCGAGGTGCCGAGGGTTCTTGAACTGTTCTCTTCCCAACACTTCCCTGCTGGCTTTTTCCTTCTTCAGAGCACGTTCCTCTCGTGGGGACCGTGCCTCGTGGTTCCCCAGGACGCCCTGGTGTAAATGCGAGGTCCTTCGCACGCCCGTCCAGCGGGGGATGTCAAGGCAGTTGTTCCGCACCGCTCGCTCTCACGTTTGCAGCCTTTCGGGAGGCTCACTTTCAGCATTAACAGGTTTTAAAGGTTTTCTTTGGCTGCTCTTTTTTTGGGGGGGGTCATGAAGTGAGGGGCTGGGGGCAGCGAGAGCTGACAGCTCCTGGAGGCGGTGCTGGGGAGTGGAGCAGCCCACGAGGCACCAGCAGGAATTTCCTCCGCGCAGCCCAGAGCAGGGGCTGGCCCCTCTGCTTTTCAAATCATTTTAGTGTGGAAATGACCTCAAATTCACAATCCCACAAGGCAGAGCGTGGGGGAAACGAGTGAGGAGGCTGCTCGTGCTGGTGCCAAGAGGCCCTGGTGAGAGGTGGCCTCCCCGCAGGCCGGGGGCAGGATCCAGCCCAGAGCAGGACTCTCCCCTTTTCTCTCTCTTCCTTTTTCCCTTTCTGTGCCTTCCCCTGAAATCGTCAGTCATTTCTGCGGGGC
This sequence comes from Heteronetta atricapilla, assembly GCA_011075105.1. Taxonomy (NCBI): domain Eukaryota; kingdom Metazoa; phylum Chordata; class Aves; order Anseriformes; family Anatidae; genus Heteronetta; species Heteronetta atricapilla. Next base: position 4,059,179 of record CM021745.1, on the reverse strand, counting down.
CTTAATCTTCATTTCTGTCCTTGCAGAAGACGTAATCGCTCCGGCGTTAAGGCAGGAACATTGCCTTCTGATTCCAGCGCTCGCCGTCCCCGCAGAGCCCCCTTGGTGGATGTAGTTGCAGCAATAGCCTTGCTTTTGCTTTTGTAATTTCCTCAGGTTTTCCGATGCGGAGCTAGGAACAGGGGAGCTGCTCTGAGGCACGGGCTGGGCCCATCCTGTTCCCCAAACGAAGCGTGCCAGTGGTCTCCATCTCCAACAGGAGCCAAACCCCCTGGGGATGTGCTTCCAGGGGCGCTGAGCTGCTGTTTGGAGCTTCATGTTAATTACTGACCTGTGTCCAAGAGCAATAATCAGCTTCTCCCCAAAATGAGGCTCCTAAATCGAGCTTTGTCTCCCCTCTGTGCCTGCAGGATTTCCTCTGAACCCCCAGGTGGGTGCTGAGCCCCTCAGTGAGCCTGCCTCCTGCCCCCGCCTTCCGATCATTTCAATTCTGTAGCAGCAGCGTCCCCGTCTATTAGCTTAACGTGTCGCTCGTGTGCCACCCTTGGTGCTGATTAAATGAAAGGATGGTTTCTGCTAAAACGAGATGTTGGCCTTCATCCCTTTTTCCCCACCAGCGGCGATGTCGCCGGGAGGACGCTCGGTGCTCCCCCGCGGCGTGGGGCTTTGCTCCGTGCACGGTGTGAGCGCCCGAGGGATTAGGGCAAAAAGAGAGAGATTTGGCCCAGCTTGGTTAGTCAGGGAAAAGGAACCATTCCTCCCGAGACCCAAGAATCCCACTTTATTCTTGTCTCTAAGTCTTCAACTTAAAAGATTTTGCTCATTTGTCTCTTTCAAAGAGGTGATCCTGTTGGAAATATTTTCACTCCCATCGCGTTTTAATAAAATAAAGGTCAGCTCCGACTCGCAGCCCCCCACATCCTTCTTCGGGTTCATTTTCCCATTAAACCCGTGGTGGTTTGGGGCGTTTCAGGGCTCTGCCTGGGGCCCTCACCTCGCCCTGCTCCCGAGGGGGACGCAGCACGGCGTGGGGTGCTCCAGCAGCCAGCAGGCACTTGGCTTGGTGCTCTGCCCGCAGGGGGAATTTCTCCTGCCTGGCCGTGGAGCTGCAGCGGGGGCTTTTCAGGCACTTTGCGAGCTCCTGTTAAAAGGTGCCATCAAAATGACAAATGTTATTTCCTCGCTCTGGCCCCACCTGTGACTCATCCATCTCTATTACGGCAGGGAGCCAGGGTGAGTTATGGGAAGCCCTCGTAAGCCTCAGGAGGATTTTATTCCTAATTTTGGGGGCGGTTTTGCTCGCTGGGGGGATCTGGCAGAGGCTTCTCATGGAAAAACAGTTTAATGCTAATGTAGTGCAGCGTTTCACGGAATGGTTGAGGTTGGGAGGGACTGGGTCATCTGCCCCAATCCCCTCCCTGCTGGAGCAGGGTCCCCCAGGGCACGTGGCCCACCACCGGGTCCGGGCAGTTGTCGGATGTCTCGAGGGAAGACTTCCCAGCCTCTCTGGGACGGTGCTCGCTCATCTACACGGTAAAGAAGCTTTTCCTTGCATTCAGACGGAGCTTCCTGAGGTGCAGCTCGTGCCCGTTTGCCTCTCGTCCTATTGCTGGGCACCGCTGAGAAGCGTCTGGCCCCATGCTCTTGTCGCCCTCCTCTCAGGAACTCATACGCCTTGATCAGATCCCTCCCGAACCTTCTGTTCTCCGGGCTGAGCAGGCCTGGAAATATTTTTCACTTCAAAGACTCTATCAAAGGCTGAATTTAGAAGCCCCAAACAACTTTATCTGACCATCGAACCTTGTCGATGCATTATCTGTTTGCAGCGCGCAGCTTTGAGCGGGGTTCCCACTGGGGTGGCTGTTTCCACCCCCGGTCAGGGAATGAGCTGACCAGCTTTAAAAAAAAAGCTAATAAAAAAGTCAATATTTAGCTTGGCGTGAAGAATTGAAGCCTCTTCCTTGTGTGAAACTGCTCGCTCCCCGGGACGCTGCTGACCTCGGGGGGGTTATTTTCGGACTGTCTGATTGCCAGGCTCCCTCCCACCAGGGAAGGATGGGGCCAGAAAATGGGATGTGCCCCCGGCACATTGCTGGTTAAGGGCTGTTTGCGTTGCTCAGACGCAGAGAAAAACCTTCCTGAAGCTCTTGTACTGGGGAGGGAGAGAGGAAAGAGCTGCTGCGAGGGTGCCTCGCGTGGGACGGTGCCGGGGCTGCCCCTCGCTGGGGTTTTCTGGCTCCAGGGGTGGCAGCGGGTGCTCGGGGGGCCGCCGTGCAGCCCCGCTCTCCAGCACGCTGCTCAGGGCCTTTAGTTGCCTACGTGACGGCTTTGGAGCGTTTCTCTTTCATTTATGAAGTTGACGTGGAAGGGTATTGAATTAAAGCAATTTGGGATTTGCCAAATCGGAGCGCCTTGCTGAAAGCTCGAAATGAGTTCTTGCTTTTGCCTACCTATTAGAAAGAAATATTATTGTTTGCTGCGGAGAAGTGGGGGGGGGGGGGGGGGGGGGG
>CM021745.1:4022875-4056569 GCA_011075105.1 Heteronetta atricapilla | reverse complement strand
AGGGGGGGGGAGGAAAAAAAAATCTATACGTTTCTGGTTTTAAGCTGAAATGAGAAAATAAAATATTCCTCCTTGCTGCTGGGAGCTGTTCGCTCAAGCCCCATTTGCTGCTTCCTCTCCTGCTGTGCAGCAATCTGGCGGGGGACGTGTGCGTGGCGAGGGGGGGAAGGCCCGTGGGTACAAAGCCACCCCTGGGGACGTGCAGCCGCCCCCCTGGTGTGGGTTACCCACCGCTGGCGCCGTTTTCCACGCCAAGTGGAAATCCTGGTGGAGAAACTCTCTCCGTGTGCCCCCGGGGACGCTGGCACGCCGCAGCGCCCCGCGCTTAACGTCAGAGCCCGCTCGGGTTCAATAAGAGCCCTTTTATAGGAAATGGGAAAAGTTAAACATATCGCTCGGGTTTACAGGTCGTCGTTAAATATTTGCTGCTGGGAGGCGCCGGGGTCCCACCCGCTCTCCATCCTGCTGTCAAGTCTGTTTGAAGGGACATAAATAACCCCGGGGGGTCTCCGCGGCCCCAGGGGCACAGCACTCGCGGGGTTCCTGGTCTGTCCCCTGTGTCCTGCTGTCCCCTCTGTCCCCCCAGAGCCCCCCACCCCGGTGTACATCTCACCCCAGCGGGCACTGGGGGGGGGGGGCTGGCCCCGTTCCTGCCTCCCCAGCACCGCCTGATAAAGCAATAACTCAGCTTTATTGATTATGTCAAAGGCAGTAATTCAAGAAAGCTATTTAAATTCACAAGAGGAAGCTATCGCAATTATAAGTGTCTGCAGCAGATTATTAATCATTTTTGTTATGGCTATCAAGCCACGAGACAGACATTTTCTGTAAGGCTTACGTGAGAGCGTGCTTTTCAGTAATGACTTGGGTTTTGCTTGCTTATTGGTTCGTAATGTGGAATAAAAAATAAGCAAACTGCTCCTTATATAAATCATTTTGCACAAGGCTTTGTAGGATATTGCTGTAGGAGTGTGTGAACTTCCAGCAGTTTAGATTCGGTCCCTGGTTAATCCAAGCAAATCCCAGCCCTGGCTCCCTGCTCCCTTTTCCTCTGGTTCTCCAGCGCTATTCCTGCAGTGACGCCGCTTTTTGTGGCATGAAGTATTTGCCCAGGCTTGAGCACCGAAGAAAAGCAAAACGCAGAGTGCTCGGTGGGGACGATGCTCTCGGAAGGGGCCTCCCGAGCCAGGCTTTTGCCAGGGAGATGCTGCGGGTCCGGATAGGGCCATTTCAGGGGCTGGGATGGTTTTAGAGGATGGCCACGGTGGTTCAGCTCTCCTGTGAAGATCTGGCTGTTCCCACAATGAAACCGGGCGTTTGCAGCACTCCTGTAAATTACTGCTTCCCCTCGGGTACCAGCGAGAGCCCGGAGCTGATAGCACGGGCAGGTTAAAGCCTTGGCTGGGAGCCAGTCCCCGTGTATGCGGTGGACAGCTCTCTCCCCAGAAAGGCAGCTAAGCAGAACATTTCTCTATAAAAAGCAGCAAAAGAGATCAGAGCAGCTCTCCCTCTCCTCTTCCATCTCCTTTGCTTAGTGACCTAGAACTAAATGTTTCATTATTAGAAGGAAACATATATAATATATTCGCGGCAGGTCTTTGGTGCAGGGTTTTGGGAGGGCTGTTCTCTACAGCGAGATGAGATGACGCTCACGTGGGCTGCGGTCACATCTCCTGTAAGGCCAGGACAGTGGGGTGACACAGGGAGGGTGCCCCCAGCTCCACGGGGTGCAGACCCCATGGGCAATGGGGTGAGCTGGCCTGAGCTGGGGAACCTCACGTCCTCCGAAATGCAGGAGCGTGCTGCCTCGGCACAACCCTTTTTCCTCCTCAGACTTGTGCTGGTTTTGATTAAAATCCTCATCAACCGTTTATTTTGCCTGAAAAGAAGCTTTTGTTCTCATTCCGGGACCTTTCGGTTATAAAAACTTCAGCAGAAAGCACTTAATTAAAAATGTATTTTTCCTGCTCCGTACATCGGGAGGTTATTTCCAGGCGCAAAGCGCTGCGGCACATCATCGGGTGTCTAAGGCAGGAGCAAAGCCTGGGCGCACAACCCGTGCCGAGCTGGGAGGGATGGCCCCCCAGGGACCCCAAAACCAGCTCCGGACAGCACTTTTGGGGTTTCACTCGGAGGATCAGAGCCGTTCACAACGCGGCCATGTCGTGGAGGGCTCTCCCCGGAGGTGCCACATCCTCACCTCCACGCGTGCATCCTCCCGGCCTCCTCCACCCACCGCCTCCAACGCGGCCGCTCGGCTCGCGGCGCCGCGCTCCCTTTTCTTTCTTTCCCGCACCGTTTTTCCAAGAAAAGCCTTTCTTTTCCCTGGCAAGCAGCGTGCCGCGGGCCAGCAGAGCCGAGCGGGAGGTTCCCAACAGGCGCTGCCTGAGCGGCGGTCGGTTCTCACGGCGGGTGAAAAATGGACGCGATGCATTATTCACGGCGCTGCCGGTGCCGGGCGGCAGCGGGATGGAGAGGGGCGGCAGCCTCGGGGGACGTGCCGGAGGGAAGGTGCCGTTCGGCTGGTGATGGATGGAGTTCTCCTTCCTTAAATGTAAATGCCTCTTAAAAAATGCACTCGCTTTACCGTGGCTTATGTTTCAGTCATCTGGCGCTTCGTTCTCCGTTCCTTTTACACCTTTTAGCACAGAGAGGGACCGGTTGCGTGGCGCAGATGGGAGGAAAGCCAGGCGGCAAAAGCGAGGTAATTTCCCCTGTCCTTGTGCAACGTTTGTGAAAGCAATAGCCTGAGCCTAAGCGCGGCAAGCAAACATCTCGGCGCTGATGGATGCTGCCATTTCGCCGCGCGTCGCTTGGATCGTGTTTTGATTCACGCTCCGCACGCTCTTCCTTCCATTAGCACCCAAGTGTTTAAGGTCTCCGTCTCACATAAATTTTGCTGTGCGGTGAGGCCGGCACATCTGAGCCACGAAGACAAAGTTCCCGCTGGGACGGTGCTGCCGGCACCGAGGGCGAGGGGGGAAGAGCCCAGGGCAGGGCGCGTGCTGGGGAGGGAGGCGACGGTGCTGGACGTCGGGCAGGAGCTGTGCTGAGCGCCGCCGAGGCACCGGCTGCACTTTTCTCTCTTTCATTTCATGCGAGACGAGGACTAAGCGCGGTGCGCGTTACTGCTGCGCCAGTTCTCGAGATGATAAAAAAAAAAAAGGCTGCAACCAACCCCCGAACAGTCTGTTCGAGATGGAAATCTAGCGACTTGCTTAATACGACCTTTTTGGCTGCGGGGAGGGGAAGGCGGGGATGTGCTTCTCGGAGAGAAATCCCAGAGAGCTGCAGGCGGTGAGGAGAGAAATGCTCCTGGAGAGCAACAAGCGCCGGGCCCTTCCTCCCCGTCGGCAATGAGGCCGAAGATGCGGAGGGCACAGGCTTGGATGAGGGCAGGGATTGGGGACAGGGGCTATGAGCTGCCAGGGGAAAATGGGAAACGATCAGAAACGTCTTCTGTCTTGTGGGATTTTATGAGAACAAGTGTTTCTTTCCCTGCTTTTTGCTGTCAGCTGGCTCTCGAGGTCTGCCTTGCGGCAGCCCTGTAGCCACAGCCCGTCTCCAAGCCTGGGGAAAGCAGGCTGCTCTGCAACGTGGGCGAGCTAATTGTGCCAGCGTTGGGACCAAAACTGCAGGGATTTCCCCCAAGCACGACCGATTGGACCCAACCTGGCATTTTCTTGTCTCTCCGGGGGCTGCAGCAGCGTTGCAGGCAGCAAGAGTGACCTGCCCGGAGCCCTCGGGGAGCCACCTGCCCCAAACCAGCCCTGCCCCAGGAGCGAGGGCTTGGATCCGGCCACCGCCGCCCGTGCGCGTCCGTGGGGCTTGGGAACGCGCCGGGGGTAATTCATCGCAGGGCCATTGTGCTGCTGTGGCAGGCCCTGATTTATAGGCCGGGGAACAGCTTCTGGTTCAAAGTGCACATCCGCCCTGTTAATGCTCCATGATCTTTACCCCCTTGAGGAAACGGCAGAGAAAGAGGAGATTATCGCCACCAGACCGGGCTCCTGGTATTACCATGATAAAGCCGGCACAAAGGAGGAGGGAGCTGTGCCTGCCGAGCAGCTGCCCCTGTGCGCCCTGCAGAGCCTGCCCGTGGCTTCCCTGTGGTTGGTGAGAGGCTGTCAGCAGCGAGGTTCCTGGGCTTGCTGCTCCTCGGGGCCATTTGTCATTTTATTTATTTATTTTTAATTCCCCTTTGGTCTATTAACTGTGCTGCTAAAAGTCACTTCAGGACGCGAGTGAGATGAGGCAGGCCGGCAGCACTGGGGAGAGCTGGTGGTCACCTGGCTCTGCCTGGGCTGCAGGTTTCCAGATTCCTCTGAATTCCCCTGAATTCCTCCCAGCTCCTCCAAATTCCTCCTCTTCTCAGCCTGGCCTCGAAGGGGCAGCTTAGTGCTCAGCTGCCTTGTGGCATCCAGCGGCGCCGTGCGGGTCCCCGCTCGCACGGGGCGAGTCGTGAGCTTTGCAAGGAGCCCAGCATCACCGTTTTGGCCGAGCTGGGTGCTGGAGATGAACCCCCCCTGCATGGGAATCGCACCCAGGACCCCCTGCACCGCTCCTCACGCGTGGTTCCCTCGGCGTATTTATCGGGATCAGCAAGGATCCCCTGCAGGATGGAGCCTTGGTGGGGAGCAGCGATGCTTGCTCCTCTTGGCATCATCAGGGCCGTGAGCATGGACCCGTGGTAGGGACATGCTCCGGGCTAGGGGTGCTGTGGGTTTGTAATTTGGGGTAATTTCCTCTTTATCTGCCTGTCCCTCGGGAAGCAGCCCCCTGGGCTGGCATTGCCCTGACCCATGCCGGTCCCCGCAGCGCTGGCAGCAGCAAAGTGTCCCTGGTGCCCGCAGCAGGGAGCAGCTCCTGCTCTCCCCGGGGGCTGCTAGGTGTTAGCCTAACGCTAATAATTAATACAGCCGTGTCTGTAATCCCGTGCAGGGAGAGCCGAAGCGTTCCCCAAAGCTTTTTTGCATCATAAAACTCCTAATCGAATACAGAATAGATCCCTGCCCTCTCCATAGCTCTAATCCCGCTTCTCTTCCAGAACTAAATGGCTTTAAATTCCTCAGCCCCTGGTGTATTCAACTGCAGAAGCAAAAACTTTGCCATTTTTAAATCCTTCCCTAGTGCCAGGCCAAAATCTCTGCAAACACAGACTCAGTAATCCCCGCTAATTTATCAAAGGTGCTCGCAAATGCAAATTTTCATGTGCCGCGCTCCTGGATCAGAATTACAATTGATTGACTATCACATGGTAATTATACACCGGGAGCTTTGCATTGTGTAAACACCTTAAATTGATTCTCCTGCTCTGCCAATTGTGAAATTCTTTCCATAGCACGCTGGCTCTATCTGAGATCGAAATGATTGTGCCTTTTACAAACTTTCCTACCATGTATGGATTTTCTTGCTCGAAGCAGCCAGCGAGCGCGCCTGCTCCCTGCGCAGGGCTGACCCTGGCGCCGCAGGAGCTCAGCCTGCACGCAGCCAGCGGGCACGGAGCTTTGCCAGGGTGACGGCGGAACCCGGGCAGCAGCTCTGGAGCTTCCCTGGGGGCTCGGGGAGCTGCCAAGTGCCACGGATGGGGGTGAGACAGTCCCACGCCGGCCCAGGCACGGCTCCGGCAGCTGCAGCCGTGGTGGCACGAGCTGGCACCCAGCATCACGGGCATCTGGAAGGGCTCTCACTGCTTCCGAGGTGGCCACCGGCACCGTCACACCCCATCCCTTCTCTGCGGTGCATCCGGGGACATCCTCCCCAGGACCCCCAGGGCTTCCCCCAGCCTCCCCTTCCCTGCACGCGTGGGGCTAACCCCGCTGAAGCGTCGACTTCCCCGGCAGAAATGGGCTCTTGACTTTTAGGGCAGGCTCGTTTGCCGTCAGTATCCAGGCTATAAAAAGAATCCCAGAACCGTAGCGGTGAAGGGGAAAAGCCGCCCTCCGATCTCTTGACACATCTGTATTTTTAGTCTGCGGCTCTGAACAGAAGGAAATATTCATGCAATCTGTCTCCGCGCTTTAACGTTTGTTCGCATTTCGCATGTTCCAGGGAGGGCTCTTTCTTGTGAAAGGCACGAAAAGGCATCCCCAGACGGCCAAACCATCTGGAAAACCCAGAGCCCTGGGCTGAGCTCGAAGGCAGCCTCCCATCCCCACCCACCAAGGGCACCGTGGGCGCTGCCCGGGCCAGGCCCACGGAGGTTTTCCTTGCTCTGTCTGCTAACAGGACGCTAATGTAGCATTCCGAGGGCCGAGCAGCTGAATCAATATTGCAGCAGCATCATTTATTTAACCGCTCATGAGTGATGCTGCTTAATGGCTGCTGAGCGCCGCGCGTGCAGGAGGAGGATGCTGTGACGCGGGGGTCTGGGGACAGCAGTGGCACGGGGGTGGCCAGGACGGACGCGGAGTTAAGGCACACTCGGGGCCCTTCGGGGCTGGGGGATATCCCAGGGAGAGGAAGCGCTGAAGCAGCAGCTCATGGGAATGCTCCGAACTGGCTCTCCCCTGAGAGCAACCACTTTAGCATCTGATTTTTTGGAAATCTGTTCGCTAGCTGTTCCCTTTGGTGTTTGTTGGACATCTTCCTTTTTATTTTTTTTTTCCCTTAAAGCTCCTTCATCCAAATTCTTCGCTCTGTTTTTTTTTTTTTTCCCCTAAGGATCGTGTTTGCATTTGGCAAGGAGGGAGCTGGCTTGGTGAGCACAGCCCCGGGTGACGCGGAGCCGCGGGGGCCTCACGCAGCTCCGCGTAGCTCCGCGTGCTGCTCCAAATCCTGCTCTGCTCTGCCTGCCCCACGCGAGAGGCTGGGCACGGGCACCTCCTGGCACCCTGCTTGCTGGCGAGGGCTCTGCGCCCAGCAGCTCAGCACCCTCACCCCTTCCCCGGGGTGTCGATGCTTGGCTTTTTCTTCCCTAAATATGTGGCCAGGCTCTTCCGCAGCATCTCCCTTCCTCTGCTCCCTCCCCTGCAGGGTGATGGTGAGCCCGTCTAATCGCACCGGCACCAGCCGGTAATCTAAATCCACGTAACAAAGCAAATTGATTTTAATCCCGTAGTCTCTGGCCCCGCGTGCCCTCGGGTGGGCACGTTGTGCTCCAGCAGCTGCCTCCACACCAGGCTGGGGGTTTCCATCCGCTGGGGTCATGCAACGAACTCGTTCACATGCGTGTTCCTCCGGTTGTTTTGGTGAGTTTTAACACGTGGCCGCTCTGGTTTTCCTTTCACCTCCTTCGAATGACTCATATTCACACCCATCTGGGGTCCTGGCCCAAACGAGTGATTTGTACCTGCGGTAACACCGGGAGGAGGGTGCTGAGTGCCGGCAGGCCCGGTGCTGGCTGCAGGATGCGGCGCGCTCGGCACCGGGGGCTGGAAAGCAGCAGGGGCCTCGGCCCTGTGAGGTTGGGGAGCTCCAGCTTGGGCTTCACCCTTCCCAATTTCATTGCTGCAACAGCTGAGAACAAATCTAGCTGAGGATTGACGGGTGTTTTAATCGGCTTTTGTGAAGCTGCTTGGCTATCGGTCCCTAAATGCGATCTGTTCCCCAGTGCCACCGGTGCGGGCAGTGCCAGGCTCCTGTTGCCTCCCAGGCTGCTGGTGGAGGGGGGAGCCCCTTTGCTTGTTTTTGTGTGCTTGGGATATTTGGGAAGTGATTTTGGTCGGTGCTGCTGCAGGTGCTGCTGGATTTGGGGTTTTTGGTGCTGGACTCAGTGACCACCAGCGGCGCTCTGGGTTTTGCTCGGGGTTGGCAGGGCAGCTTCTGGCTGGCTTCCCCCTGTTCGCAGCCCCAAAGTTTCCGCAGAAGCCGAAACTGAGCACAGAAGCAGGTTTTCTGTTCCTCTGCTCTGGTCAAAACATCAAAGAAAGCTCCCAAGGTGCAGGTGGGGTCTCCTGCGTGGCACCGAAGAGCGGAGCGGGCTCCTGGCAGGGGGCTGCATGGAGGGGGTGGCCGCCTCCCCCCGGGGCCAGGGCTCCCCTTGGGCACGGTGGGGCCACGTAGCAGCCCGCCGGGTGTCCTGTAGCTCCGATGCGAGGCGCTTTGCTGCAGTAAAGCGTTCCTGAAGCTGTTATCCAAGTTAGCCAAACTCGTCCTGCTTCCAGCCCCCGTGTCAGTGTGGTGCAGACCCCGCTGTGCCGGGGCAGCGCCCGTCCTGCACGGCGAGGGCACAGCCACGGGGGGGTTTCGTCCACCCCCCCAGCGCAGCGCTGGATGCCGTTCGCATTCAGGCCAGGGATGAATTTGCCGGGAAGATGAATTTGGCCCAGAGAATTTTGTTCAGCTGCACCGAGTTACCGGCCATCTGGCTCGGCACACTGCAGTCCCTGCCTCCTCTGAGCCCATCTGGGGAAGCAATGTTTTTTTTTCGCTGTGTGTGTTACGTTTCCCAGAATGTATGGCCCGTGCATTTAAAATATTTGCCTCCTTCAGCAGCAGCTAACACCGGAGCAGTGTCTGGCAGCCCTGAAGCCGCCTGCCCTGGAGCCAAACCCAGCCCGGCCCAGCCGTTCCCGGGGTGTTCTCTCCAGCTGTTTTGCAGGGGATGTCTCAGGGCATGGTGAGCATCGTTCTCTGAAATGCAGTACATCCACACAGGGCAAGCGTTTAAAAATATGTCCATGGCATAATTTTATGCCCAAACGATGTAATTTTATAATTTTATGCCCAAACGACGTGGTGGCGCGCTGCGCAGTTCAGGTGGATGGATGATTTCGTTTTACTTTGAGTACGCGGGCGGCTCAGCTTGTGAAACGTGTCACTCGTGCGGTGGGTGGAAAACCAATACGGGCAGCAAGTCAGGGATCATCATCCTAGGGGAAAAAACTGGCCACGCTGCATCGAGTATTCGGGCTTGGAGTCGACGCAAGGTTTCATTCCTGCTCCATGACTAAATTTCCTAAGCTGAGCAGTCGAACGAAATGACCTCACCCCCTCCCCGCGCCGTGCTGCAGGTTTGCTGAGAGGCTCTCGCTGTGCTGGGGCAGCCCAGCAGGCTGGGTTGTAGGTGGGGAGGGCAGCGGGGGCATCGCCATCGTCGCCCCGTGTGTGTTTGCTGACGGGTGGGAGGCTCTGGGTGCCTCCCTGCTGCCCTTCACGGCTCTGGCACCACCGGCGCCGAGTGCCTCCTGCCCCCGGGAGTCGAACCAAATGAATTCTCCGAGGTTTTTGGCTTGGCTGAGGCTGTGAGCTCCCGAGCAGCGGGAATTGCCCCGGGGCCGGTGGGCACAGCCACGTCCGTGCTGCTGGCCGCGGTCCCCTCCTGGCACCCGCCGGTAAATACGTCAGGCTCGGAAGATGATCTCGTTATGGGAAGATTATGCTAATGAAATGTTTCCTGAGATCAAACTCATTTTGTGTTCAAAAGCATTAAAATAAATGGCTTCTAATTGAATCTTATAAACGGTCCCCTCCTGATAATGAGCCGCTATTAATTATAATTGAAGGAAGGCAGAACGTAAACACAGCGGCAGCGAGGGGGGAGGCGGGGGGCGCGCCGGGGCGTCCAAGGCTCTGCGCTGCCCACCGCAGGGGTCCCCGAGCCCCCCGACCCCTCCTGTGCTGCCGGGACCACAGCCCCTGGGTGACACAGGGGGGGCTTCGCTGTGGGCACCCCCCTGTTTCCAGGGACGCTCCCCAGACCCTGGTTTGAGCCACGATCTTTGGTGAAAGAGGGTCCAGGGATGTGCACACAGCCTGCGTTCACCTTCCTGTCACATCTCAGTCCTGCATTGCTGCTATTAGTATCTTTTTTTAATTATTATTTTTTTAAAAAAAGGCCCAAATCCCTCTTGCCGCAGCATGTTCTCTCCAGCGAGGGTGACCTCCTCTGCTTCAAAGCAGAAAATGGGCATCTGAGCTCAACCAAAGAAAATTTACAGGAATTCATCTGTCAACAGGGACGTTTCCATGTAATAAGTGCTCAGTTTGAGATCACATTAGCCCCTCAATTATTTATAAGCCGAGATTGCACAACTTCTCCGCTCGGGTCTAAAAAAAGCACCGAGTGTCTTTCATTCTCCCTTCACCCGTGAGGCTCCGAGCCGCAGCTCACAGCGGCCGTCCCGAGGGGCAGAGGAGACGAACGCCTCGTGGGGCTGCGGCGGCGCAGAGCTGGGGGGGCAGCGAGGAAACCCACCAAGGAAGCTCAGCCCTCGGCTGCTTTTTGCAGTGCCACTTCTTGCCCACGTGGGCTGGAAGCCGGAGGTGCGGCACCCTCAGCACCCACCACGTCCTTGCTTTTTTCCCCGCGACGTCTGTGTTTAAGCGCTGCTCCCTGCCTCCTGCCGCATCCAGCTCGCGGGCGGGAGGCAGGATCCGGCCGGGCTTCGCTGAGGCCGTGCAGACCCCTCCGGTCACCAACGGCCTCTGCTTCGCCGTCTCATCCGCTTGGAGGCATGGAAAGGGAATGACGAAACAGCCGGCAATGCAGCGATCGATCGGATCGCGCTGGTAACGGTGGCAGGAGTACCGCCAGCGACTCGAGGACAGCCCGCGGGGGCAGGAGGCGTTGCGTGGGGGCAGGTTATCGGAGGAGCCGCGTTCCCCGCGGGGCTCCTGGCTGGGAGCATTTATAACTGCTGTGAAGTCAGGGAGAGCAGCGCGGGTTCCCCAGCCGGCTGGTGGGCAGCAGGGCTGCTGGATTTACCGATGTGCTCATCTGCACGTACCGGGGGGGAGCCAGAGGAAAGCTCCCCGGGACGAGGGGTCGCTGCCTTCCCCCAGGGAGTACCTCGGGGAGTCCCGGCTCTTCGGGCTGCCCCAGGTTTTGAGCATTTCGTGGCTTTTTGGGGAGATGAGTGGCTGAGTGCGTGTGTGCACACGGCTTTTAGCATGCTGGGGCTGACCCATGAGCTATGTGTGTGATGCCAGACAAGGAAACACAGGCCTGACCTCCTGGCCTCAAGACCAGCCAGGACCCCCGGTGCAGCCACCTCGGGGAGCATGATGCTTCCCCTGGGGACGCTCAGCAGCCTCTTTGTGCAGAGATCCTGTGGCTCCAAGTAACACTTTTTGCGTTTCCTCGAGAAAAATTTTTGCTCTCCCCTGTGATTCAAACCCGCCGCAAACTTTTACCCAAGATCTGTGCCCCAGCAAACGAACTAACGGGAGCTCTGCTTACACCAGGGTGCTTTCTGGGTGCTTTCCCCTCCCCGTGTTTATTTTCCTGCCCTCTGTTTGGGGTGAAACCCGGCTTTCCGGGGCACAGGCAGCGGGGAAGCTGCTGAAGCACCGGGCGCCTTTGTCTCCAGCGGTTCCTGGCGATGCCCCCCACAGTTTTATGGCTGGGAAAGCCGCCGCTAATGCGCTAATGAGCTTTAACACCCGAGCTAGGAAAGTGGCAAATTAGCCAGAGCTCCACACTTCGCCCCCGGTGGGGTCTGCTTCCTGCACCCCCCGACCCACCGCGAGGTCCTGGCACGGCCGCGCTCCCGCTGAGCCCCCGGGAAGGTTTCAGGGCACTGCGGTGCGGGGCTTTGCTCCATTCCCGGTGCCTGCTCGTTCAAGGCACCCCAGTGGGGTGAAACCGACTGGAAAGGAGAGAAAGCGAGGGCCAGCGCTGCTCCCATCACCAGCACCATCATCCTCCCACACCCCTTGCCCTGCCCGGGCTCTCAGAGATGCCCCCGCTCCCCAAGCGCAGGGACCTCGGCACCGGCACCACGCGGCGGCTGTACGAGCGAGAGGCATGGCATTTTTCTTTTTCTTTTTTTTTAAGTAGCACATAAAATCCCACCCCGCACTGAATCAGCTGCTCATTTCGACAAGATGTGGCAGGGATGGTAATTGTATGTTGAGTGCTCTCCGGTTGATTAAGAACATATTTATTGAAGTTTATCTACTGTAATATGTATGAGTCTCTTATTAGATAATTGCTAAACCTCAAACACCTGTTTAACAGATCATATATATAACCCATTACATAGTTGTTAAACCACACTGGGTTGAATTCATCAAACGCGAATGTGAAATCCATTTCAAATTAAATTCCTTCCGAGGCACTTTAAAGGGGGCCTCCTCCCCCCTTCCCCCGCGCGAAGGGGACGTGGACGCCCCATTTCCCGACGGTGACGCCGGGTCGGGACAGCTCTGCCCTCCGCGTGCCGATCGGCTGCCTTGGTGGCGAGCAGGCAGCCCAGAGATGTGCAAAAAGAGCTCGGGGGTTCCCTTGGGGAAGCAGGATGAAGCCCCCTGCCCACGCAGGTGGGCAAATCCCCGCTGCCCCGGCACCGCGCCGCCCCCCGAGGAGAGATCTCTGCTCACGCTGAGCCCGTCCTTTGTTTTCTCCTCTCTTTATTTAATTGTCCCGTGGGGGAATTGCTGAGTGCCCTTCGCTTTGCTGTGCAGAGCTGGTGTTGACACGCTTATTTATTAAACGAGCGAGGGTAAGGCCCTCGGAGACGCTATTTAAACAGGGAGAAATCTTGCTCCGGGGATGGGGATGAATGAGCACACGGCGGTCTCGGGGAGGAGGCAGGTTGATTCCCACCTTCCCCGCTTATTCCCATCCCGTTTCTGGGAAAAATTTTGCCGAGTGTTACCCATGTGAGGGAGCAACGAAGCAGGCTGTGGAGTCACAAAGCCTCGGCTGTCCAAGGCAGACACGTCCCTCCTCCATCCCTCCTCCATCCCTCCTCCACCCCTCCGCGGGCACGCGCTGAGCTCTGCATCTCGGGGGATCCGAGGGCAGGGCAGGGCCGGGACCCGGCTTTGCTGCAGCCCCGCTCGTCGCCGTCCAAGGCTGTGGATGCTTTATCAGGGCTTTTGGCTTCAAGCAGCATAAATCACGCAGCTGGCAGGCTCGCTCTTTCTGTCTCTCTCTGGTTATTTTCTGTTCACGATAAAACAATGTGGAAAGGAAGCACGAAAGCCAAGGGGAGGGTGAGAAGAAACAAGATCCCTTATCTAATGCATGCCTGAGCTGCTCAAATGTTTCCCTATCAGCAATTATTTTGCCTGGCTTGGGGTTTTCGCAAAGCTCTTGAGCCTCGAGAATGTGATCCGAGATCACGCCGGCGAGCTGCAGCCCCTGATTCTCCTTTGCTTCTCCCCGCGTCTTTCAGGAGCCTTTGGACGGGAGCCGTGGCACGTCTCCTGCGCGCGCCGGGGCGGTGGAAAGGGGCTGGCAGGAGGAATTTGCTGGGCTGGGGGGAGATGTCAGGCCTCGTACGAAGGCATCACGCTGAGCCTAGGCTCGCTCTGTGGGCAAGCACCGGGTGGATGGCTTCTGTGCACGAATCTCAGCCCCATGGTTTGGCGAGTGAGCTTGCAAACTTGGTGCTAAGTAGCAGGGAAAGAGAAAACACGCCTTACCATTAATAGGAAAGGAATAATATCTCTTTATCCGTGTCTGAAACCATGTTTAAAGCGATGTGAATATGCTACATTTCAACTAAAGCAATCTGCAGCACTCAGAAAAGCAATATCCCTGAGCTCTGCTCCAGTTCTTGTGTTGATTTTGGTATTTTTAATATCGCATCCAGACAACAGAATCTGTCAAACACCATGCGGAGCATTCATTTAACCAAACCAATTTAAAATGTGTAACAATTATAAAGAGATGGGCTCAGATGAGTCAATTTGTCTCGAGTGTTTTCTAGCTGAACTTAATAATATTGGAGATGTGAGAGAAATTGGAAAAAAATTCACCCTCTGCTTTCAATTCTTTTGAGAAGTCGAAATACCTAATTCACTGCGGCACATGATAAATGTCCCTCCCCTCTTCTAATTACATCTTGCCTTAGTCACAGCGGTGTCTAGTAAATCTCCTTTTGAGACTGCACACATCTCATAGTGCCCTTGGTTGAAAAAGGGGGAGAAAGGAAAAGTTCTTGAGTAGATTTTTACTTAAGAGCGATTCATTCCGCGCCCGCAGGAGGTGGCGTGGGCTTTTGGCTGCGGGCACGGGACACGCAGGCTTCAGCAAGCTCCTGTATGCCGCGTTCCTTCCCCTTCGCTCTGTTCTCATTGCTAAATCTGAGGTTTTACTGAAAAAAGGCAGAGGTTCAGCTGATGGAAGACGTTGGGCTGGGGGCCCAGTGGGAGGCGGGGGCGCTCACAGCCCCGAAGGAGTCAGTATTGATGGGGATTTGGAAGGTGCGCTTTGCTCGGGGTGATGTCTGTGGCTCAGTGTAGTTGTGATCGTTCCCCCCAGTTTGAAAGCGTTGCTGTTTCAAGGCACAGCACACTTCAACAAAAATTTTTCCAGTTCACAGGAAATTCAAGTTATTCCAACAACAAGGGTTGCGGTGTGGGAGCTGTTTTTGGCTCGCTGGTTGAGTGGCTGGAAGGGAAAGTGCTCGAGCCCCTTCGGCAGCCAGGAGCACCCGGCCAGCATCCCCCCCAGACCCTGGGGCTGATGTCTAGAGCTGCAAAAAGGGGCTGAGAAACCTGCTGGAGTCTGCTGCAGTGACAGCCTCCCCGAAGCTCAGCACCACTGCCCTCGGCGGCGCCCGACCCTCGCCATAAGCCGGGAGCGGGGCCGCGCGGTAGCCGCGGCTGCTGTTTGGGCTGTTTGTCTTGGTTGGTCTAATTATGCCAAGAAAGCCATTATAATTTTATGCTCTTTGGATTAACGTCTTTGCCCAGGGCACCGTAATTAGCTTATGGTTTGTAGCTTAATGATTCCGAGCACAGTCAGTGCAAACTTCCCAGCTGTAAATCGGAGGACTCGGGACGTGGGCACGGGCGCGGTAGCTGCGCGGCTCCACAGACGGGGCTTTACCCGTGCATACGCTGGGCGTGCTCGTGCTCTCACTCCATCCTGATGAAAGCACGATGCTGTTGAGGAACTGCAATGAGCTGCGGCCCCCTTTTGAGCACAGAAATCCTCCCTGGAGCGCTTTCTGCCCTGTGGGGTTCAGGTGTGGTGCTGCGCTATGGGGCCAGGCTCCCCAAAGCGACCCTGCTGGGGGCAGCCGCAGCATCCCCGGCTGCCCAGGCTGTGTCTCTGGGAGTTTGCCCAGCTCCCTCCGAGGAGCAGGCAATTTGGATAATGATAATCTCTCCTTTAGCCCCGGATATTGGTTGTTTTAAGCCTCTTCAGGTTTTTGACGTTATTGCTGACGATGCCCAGGGATGTCAGTGCCGAGATGGAGCGACTGCCTCTTGGCGCGGGGCTGGCTTTGGAGGTGCCCACTGCCAGGTTTTGGTAGCGACGCCCCCATCCAGCACACTGGGCTCACCCAGAAACCTGCATCGATGTAGCCAGAGACCCCCGGCTCATCCCTGGCGTCCGCAGTCATCTTCTGGTTTCTTATTTATTGCTCGTTAGGCTGGCCATGAGCTCAGAGCCCGCGCGAGACGCCAAGCGGCCAGACTGCAGCCGTCGTCCTGTGACGGATTGCTCGGGTCAGCTCGGGAGCTCCCGGGAGAGTTTCACAATCTCTTTTCCACTGGAAAATTTCATTAATTCATTACAAAATAGTTAACATAATCAGGGGCTCCGGTTTTAACCGAAGGATATTCTCATGATAAATGTCACGGCTTTCCTTGAGTACGAGTCCAGGAGGAGGTTAAAGAGCAGCGAGAAGGAGCCAAAGCCCGCGGCACCGAGCGTCTCGCACTGCTTTCGTTCCAGTTTCCCCCCCCTGTTTCCCCCAGCAGACTCTGGCAGGCTGGCACCCACCCGTGGGTGTTACAGGGACCCGTGAAATGCCACCCGTGGTATTTTAGCAGCCTTTGTGTTGGCACAGCTATGGACTCTCACACGGGGTGCCCAGGGGTGCCCAGCTTGGGCGTTCGCACGTCTGTGGCCGCAGCTCTCCGAAGGCGGTGAATTTTAGGAGGAATCGGGACAAAAGCTGGGCCTGTGGTACCTGTTCCCCTTAGCTGCATGGCTGCTAGCCGCAGAATAAAAGGTGACGAGGCACTTCTTGCCCCTGCCACAAGGAGCAGCCATAAGGTTTTGTGCCGGGGCGATTCAATTCTCACCATTTTTTGCAGGGCTGACTTAAAAACGAAGCGTTCCCACAAAGCCGGGGGGTGGCAGGGAGAGGTGGCTTGTTTGGCTGCCAGCGCTCCCCTTCGGGAGTGTTGCACAGCATTTAATAAGCAAGGACCTTTTTATTTCTTTTTCCCCCGGAGCTGGTCTGCAGCCTGGCAGCTGGTGGGGCCTGGGGATGCAAGGACACCCTGTTTTTTTTCTGTCTCTCACAGTTTGTGGCTCAGCATCTCCGTGAGGCTCATTGCCCTCGCTGCAGCTGCCGGTGGCCAGCGCAGATTTCCCCTTTCTCCGCATTTCGTTGGATTTTAGCCCCGTGCCGAGCTTCGCAGGCACTGCCGCCTGTCATTTCCAGCGGTGGCTGCATTTCAGGGAACTAATGAAGTGATGATTTTCCCTAATTGGCCCCTCAGATTTGCTGATCTCGCTCGAGGATCGCAGGTTAAACACGAAGCCGGTGCCTGTTGTTACTGGCGAGGCAGACGCTGCGCTGCACGGCCGGGGGAGCGCAGGGGAGGGTTTAGGGGCACGAGTGGTGCTGGGCTCCTGAGATCATTCCAAGATCAGACGTGCTCGGCCGTGACAGCACGTCCCAGCACCGTGTGCCACCACCAGCCTGCCCAGCAGCCCACGAGGCATGCACAGCATCCCCAGGGTGAGGGTGCCGCAGGGCGGCCCGTCACTGCCAAGCTGGGTAATCTGATGGGAAGGTCCGTGAGCATTTCAGGGTCCAGGACAGGCTGCACAGAGCCACCACAATCCCTGAAGGGACTGCACGGAGCACCGCAGCCCTGGGCACCGCACGGCACCGGCCCCATGTGTGGGCCAGGGGGAAAGCCCCGGCCAGGCCGGGAGCCCAGGATCGCTCGCGGCCCCTCAGCTCCCCCGGCAGAACTCGAGGTTTCAGTGCCCCTGAGCGCGTGCAGGGGACCACAAGTTTCTGAAGGGAATAGCAGGAAAAATCAGGCATGGGGGGACGTCACGTCCCATGGGGAGATCCATCAAGGGTTTCATCTTCCTGCTGCAGTCGCGTTTGTGCTGCTGGTTTGCCATTCCCCCGTTCCTCCCTTCCCTCACCATTGCTTTTCCTTCTCGGCTCTGTGCCATCCATCACCTCATCCTTCCGTCCCTGCCTTTTCTCCATCTTGATCACAAGCCCTTTGGGAGGGACAAATACCCACAACCAGCCCCTGGGGATGCCGCTCGTTTTCCATCCCTTTTTTTTCCATTCCTTTAGAGTGCTTTTTGCATGGTTCCCTCCCTAGCCTAAAATACCCACCGGCTCCAGCCGGGGCAGCGATGCCCGTGAGCGATGCCGCGTGCCTGCACCCATGGGGACGGTGTCCACATCCTCCCATGGAGGCTGTCACCTGTGAGGGACCTGCCCCAATCTACCCTGGGCTAATGGGGAGGAGGGACAGCACCTTGGGAACCCTCCTGTCCCCACGGGTCACCTCCAGAAAGCAGTGCCATGATTTGGGGTGAGATGTATGAGTTACGGCAACGGGGGTGACTATCTCACGGGAGGGCAAAGCTGCTGCAGGCAGCAGGGAAAAACCAGCTCAGGCAGTGCAGAGGGCGGGGATCCCTCCCCCCAGGAGTTTTCTCCTTTTTTTTGGCTCATTTGGGCAACGGCAGCCCTGGGGCAGGGCAGTTGGGAGCTCGACAAAACCACGTTTGTGCAGCCACCACGGTATGGCCCCGAGGAGACATCCACGAGCAAAACGCAGGGCCAGGCTCCCTGCTCCGCTGGCGTTTCATTCACAGCGAGTGCCCGGCACGGGAAGCAAAATTTCGGGAGGAATCCGGTGCCTGGGGGAGAGCGGTGGAGCCCTGGCAGCGGGGGAGCAGCTGGAGCCCAGCCGAAGCCACAGCTGCGGGGAGTTGAGTTACTCAGCTTCCAAAATCACATTTTTCCGCGCTTCCCTCATCTGAACGTGGAATAACGCCGATATTGTGAGCGCAGCCGGGCGGGAGCACCCCGCCTGCAGCCGGTGTACGGGGGCTGCCTGCGGGGCACCGACCCCAGCACCCCCCCTTTTTGCAGCAGGGGGACACCAAAATAAGCCCCTCAAGCGCACTTAGTGCCCCGCAGCCCCTCAGGCATCCTGCTCAGGGTGGTGCTCAGCCCCCGAGCTGTGTGCTGGGCACTCAGCATCCCAGCCAGGTCCCTGGGCACAGAACAGCGCCGGGTGCTGAGGGTGCAAAGCCCCGTTCCCAGGAGCTCCGGCATTGCTGGCATTCCTGAGATGCCGGCAAGGTTTCAGGCAGACCAAAGGGGAGCCCTGGCAGGGAAGGCAGCGCACACGAACACTTCTGGTTCCAGCCCCTGACCCGGGCGGGCTCGTTTGAACCTCTCAGCGCCCATTTTCGCCCTGCCCAGAGCCCCACAGGAGGGTTTTGGGGTTGCCCTCGGTGACATTTCAGCACTGGGGGCTGGGCAGGACAGGGGAGAAACCTCTGCACCCAGCTGGGTGGATGGGGTTTCCATCTCTAACTCCTCCTGTTGCCTCCTGAAGTCCCAATCTCCCCTCGTTTCACAGCATTTTGCTGTGCTGCCCGGTGTGCCCCCCCCAGGGCATCCAGGGGCGTCCGTATTGCTCCCAGAGTCTGGATCCTACAGGGTGCACTTCCCAAAACCTTGCGCTGCGCTCCGGGCAGCAGCCAATAAAGGTGCTCCCGGGCTAATTAGCGGTAAGGGAGCACGAGATAAATGATGAGCTCAGCCTGGCCCAACCCTCGTGGGGGCGAGGCAGGGCTGGGCAAGGTGCTCCGAGAGCCGTGCCCCTCGCAAATGGACACGGCTCAAACGTCCGCAGCAGGCGCGGGGAAGTGAGGCGGGGAGGGTCTGGTCCCGCCACCCGGCGAGCGCTGCGATTCCAAAATTAAATGCAGTTGCCATAGAAATATTAATTGGGAAGAAAATCTGGAGACGACACTCGAGCAGAAGATGGAGCGTTATGGAGGGATGAGGACAGCGATGAAAATAGAACAGTTAAAAGGAAAAGTCTTCAAAGGAAGTCTCACGCAGGTGAATGTTTAACGCACAGCGGCGGGTCGCCACGTCAGCCCAGGGGGAATATTGTAGGGCAAGGGATGGGAAGTGCTTGCTGGAGGACCGAGTGCTCTTATCTCTGGCAGAGGTCACCGGGAGCTGGAGGATGGGTCTGAGGACGGATCCTGCAACGGCAGCGAGTTTCTGCTCTGGCTGGGAAGCAGGAGCCAGCCGGGTTCCTTCTCCCCTGATGGGCATCAAGCTTCCAAGCCGCTGCTTTGCAACCAGCCCGTGAGCCAGACGAGGCACCTGACCCACGTCCTCCTCGCAGTCTGGATCCTCTGCCTCTGGGCAGGGGCTGGGAGGAGGTTCCCAGCTGGGTCTGCGCCTCCTCCCCGCAGGAGCATTTGCCTGGCAGCAGGGAGAAGCACCCATCCCTGCCAGGCGATGCGGGGGAACCGGCCCTTTCAGGTCCCGCTTGCCCCCCGACTGTTGCTTTGCCTGTTATTTGGGGGAACTGGGCTGTTATAGGAGAGGTTGCCTGAGGTGAAGAAGGGCTGCTGGAAGGCAAAGCGGTGCCGGGGTGCCCCGCGGTGCACAGATCCTGCTGGGACTGCTGCCGGCTGTGCTCAGCTCCCCAGGGGACGACGTGCTGCTGGGCCACCCCTGCTGGTACGGTCGTTGGTGGCTAAGAAGTAAAGGGAGTTGCTGTACAAAATCCCAATTTAATTAAAAATAAATGAAATGGTAACAACAGGCAGCCCAAAAACCCTCTCTTAGGACAGGGTGGGGATGGAGATGGGGATGGGGACGGGGGCAGAGATGTGATGGGGATGATAGGGATGGGGGGACGGGCATCTCGTGCAGGACCTTGGTGCCCTGCTGTGTGCATGGTGGCCACACCACGGGTGATGAGAGCCCAACCGTGGCCCCTGGCCCAGCCAGCTGGCACTGCTGGGTGCAGTGTGGGGCTGGTGGCCCCACTGCCCTTGCCGCACACCGTGGCATCAGCGCGGGGGGCACGGGGCAGCTGCAGCCTGCAGGGAGCGGTGGCTGCCGCGGCGCATCCATCTCCACTGCTCCTAAGCAGGGAGGATTACAATGCAGTCGTACTTTTCCCATGAACCACCTCCCACTGTGTTATGCTCTGAAGTTAATTGCAAATGAGGAGATGGAAATAGCTTATTTTGACTTTTCTTAAACAGTGCTTCATTGATTTTTTTTTTTTGCCTTATTTTTTTTTCTGTCTCAAGAGGCAGGCCTGTATCTATTGGAAAATAGCAATTATTTCTGTAATTCCCTAGAATTAGTGGAATTAGTTGAATGAGTAAAATCTGAAGTGCGACGCTGATTAGAAATACACTGGTGTCGGAAGCGCCATGTGTGCCGTGGGGCGGCGTCGGGTGCTCCCCGTCCGTCCCTGCGCACGGCTGCGGTAGGGACAGCTTTGTCCTGAGCTGCTTTGAAGTCTCTGAAGCTTTCTGGCCTCGGTGGGTGCTGCTTTGCAGTGGCTTTTAGGTGGGATTGCCTGCGTGAAGTGGGCTCCCTAGTGAGCCCTCAGGCTGGGCTTACGAGCGGCGTTTTTCGCAGGCTGCTTCATGGAAAGGGGTCGGGGAAGGCCACTAGACTTGGCCTACACGGGGAGGAGACGCTCTGTGGCTTTCAGTGAGCTGTGGTGGGCCGCGGATGTGCCTGGTTGAGCACGAGCAACCCGGGGAGCACCGCCACGGGGGCACTGACCGGCCTGCCCCAAATGTTGGGGACTGGTCCCACGCAGGGCGATGGCTCTTGGCCCAGGGGACTCATCCTGGAGCCCCTCCTTGAGCAAGGCCAGAGCTGGGGGAGAGGTGTTGGGAGCTGGTGCTTCATCTGCCCTGGGTGCCCCCACTGTGCCGTCCTGCCTGCGTCGGCCCCGCCGCTCCGGTAAAGGTTATGACAGCAGCTGGACACCATCCCCTTGTCCTACAGCTGAAAAAGGAGGAGAAAAGCCCAAAGAGCTGCTTTTCCTAAGGGAACCCGGGTTGGAACGGTCCGTCCCGGGCGCCTCCTGCTGCGTGCAGGGCATGAGCCAGGTCTTTGGGTTCTCGGCTCTGCCAAAGAGTTGGGGCTCACGGTACTTCATCAAAAAAAAAAACAAAAATAAAAATGGTCCTGTGGTATTTTTAATAACCTGCTGGTTTAACTCAATTATGAGAGCATAATTAACTTGCTGAGATGAAACGTGAGATAAACCTTTGATTTTTTTTTTTATTTTTTCTTGAAGGATGCTGCAGATAGATTTTGAACTTTGTATTCAATTACTTAGAAGAGAAAAAAATTAACAGGTTTCTGATGAGAAAAGCACACTACCTCCTTCATAAAGAGAGATTTATTAAGGATAGTGAACGAGTGTACCTCAGGGCTCAATCATCTACTGTTTTTTTTCAAGGGGTGATTCAATTACTTTAAGATGTGTTGCCTAAAAGAACAAACCAGCCTCTGTTACTCGGCGAATTAATCAAGTTCCTTCAGTGGTTTCTCCGGGTTAATAATTTCATTTAGGCGGCCTTCTGTTCCGTGGTTTCATCCCTACCAAGAAAACTCTCAAACGAGAGGGAGGAAAAAAAAAAAAGGGGAAAAAAAAGAAGTGCTATTCATTTGCTGGCCTTCGCACGGAGAGCACAGGCAGCACATGGAACCGCGACGGGAGGAGTTGGTAAAAGATCAGCCTGCTCTGAGGTGCCTGTGAAAGCAGCAACTGGTTGGAAGATATTTTTTTTAAAAAAAAGTGTTAAGGCTAATATTTTCACTGTGTAAAAAGGCCATTTGGATTTGTTGTCATCCGTGAAGAGCTGTGGATTTTATTCGTAATTACTGTGAGTGATGTCCTCTGGGTAGTGCAAGCGAATCCTGAAAATGTCACAAATTTTTAGCACTTTTTTTTTTTTCTTCTCTTGAATATTCATGGCTCCGCTGTTGGATACAGATGGACGAAGTGCAGCAAGGAAAAAGACATCCCTGGTGTTGGTCTGTCCGGGTGTGATCCCAGCCTCTGCTCCGGGCTGCGAGGGCGCAGGGGCTGCGGCCGGCCCCGCCGCCGTATCTGCTGCCGGGGCCATCTCAAGGAGCACAGTAAAAATTTACGGTCCCCATCGCATCGTGCTGAATAAATACCTAATCCCCTTTATTCCGAAGCAGTAATGACTAATGAATTGCTTTATGTACCGGAACAGTGAGGTCGGGATCTGAAGGTTAAGCAGGCTCGCACGCCCCACCGCAGCCACGGCTGCGCAAGCCGCCGCGGGTCGGGGTTTGGGTGTTCTGCCCCCATGGCTTCAGGGGAGACGTGCTGGCTGCTGCTGGGCCCCGGGGGGACACTGCTGGGGACACGGCTCTTGTCCCTGTCCTTTCCTTGCCTTGTTCACACTGCTGGTGCAGCCTGTGGTTTTGGGGGGGTTGAAGTGACATCTCAGCCCCACCGAACCCCAGCTCCGTGGGCTCCGTTCCCAAAGCCAGAACCCACCTCAGAGACGCTTTTGGCAAAAGCTCCGGGGCTGTTTTCATACATCGCAAACCATCTCTCAGAAGTTCACGTGCAGTGCAGTTGGATTCTCCCAGCACAAAGGCGAAGAGCAGAGGCAAGGACTTGGCCGGCAGCGCGGGCTGTGATGGCCGTGCGTGGCCTGTGAGCCCCAAAATGCCTCGTGCGGCATCCCCACACCTCCGGGCACCGGGCAGGGACGTGCTGCCCGATCTCCCTGTATTTTTGGCACACTCACAAAATTGTGACCGGTTGTGGACACCCCGGGCTGCTCGGGGGCAGAGACGTGGGCAGGCACGGGGTGTGCAAAGCCGCCCGCAGCCCCGTTGGCCCTAATGAGGCGGCTTCGTTAGGGGCCGGCTGGGGAGCGTCTGGCTGCCTGCGCGGGGCAGCGGATGCTCGTGTCATGGCTGATTACTTTTCATTTGGGCAGGGTTCAACCGGCGATAAAGCTAAAGGGAGGGATTGTAGCTATTCCCAGAACAAGAGGTCATCTGTTTTCTTTCAGGGAACTTGGCTCTGGCTCCAGCGTGCTGAGGAACAGCGAGGCCCTTTTATCTGCCAGGGAGGGGAAGGGCTTTCGGGGGGCCGCGATGGTTTCTCTCCCCGTGCGAGCACTCGCCGCAGCCTGAGCATCGTGCCCGAGCTCTGTGTGGTGCTGTGGTGCCTGGGGATGCCGTGGAGCCCATCCGAGCCCGACCCCAAGGACCACACAGGTGCAAGAGCGTGGCTGTGCCGATGCCCCGTGCCATATAGGTACCACATTGTCCTTGATACCTTCATTTTCCACCACACATCTGTATAGCTCTTTCTGAGGCTCCTGGCCTCCACCTCCCAAATACATTTA
The DNA here is from genome assembly GCA_011075105.1 of Heteronetta atricapilla. NCBI lineage: Eukaryota > Metazoa > Chordata > Aves > Anseriformes > Anatidae > Heteronetta > Heteronetta atricapilla. The sequence continues at coordinate 4,033,264 of CM021745.1, read as the reverse complement.
GGGTATAAAGCTGCGTGCTGAGGTGGGGTGAGCATTTTCCCAGCGGCTGCCCGGCTCACAGGGCGACCACAGTCCATGTCCCCAGCAGCCCTTTGCCACCCCTGGCCGCCGACACCGTGCGCCCCTGGGGCAGGCGCGGGTGCAAAGCTTCGCAGGCAACCCCAAATGTTGGTGTTGGGCACAGCTGGAGCTCCAGCACGGCCAGAGGGGCCCCTCGCCTGCCTGCATGATCCCACACGGATGGGAATGGCTCCCAGATGTTGCACAGAGCCCACCTTTGAAAGAAAAGCCTCTAATCTTATCCCGGGGACTCCCAGCATTAGCTTTGCCTTCTCCCTGCCTCGCACGCAGACAGCCGTGCTTCGGTGCTGCCTGCGCAGCGCCTCGGAGCCGGCGTGGCTTTGGACGGGAGCTGCTGTCGTGCCTGGGGTGCGCTGGCTCCTTGCACTGCTCGTTTGGGGTAGCCTCAATCAGCTCCTGGTTTTGTTAACGCTTTCCCACTTAAATTCGATGCACATTCTTCTCTGTCTCTGTTTTTTCTCCCTCCACTTTGCTACGAGAGCCAGTTGCTTTTCCCACAGGAGCGAGGCAAGCAGAGCCCTAATTATCTCCGTCCTCCTCGAGCAGAGGATTAGTGACCCAGAGCCGGCCCCGCACCGGGGCTCAGCCCCAGCAGTCCCCTCTTGCAGCCCCGGTTCCTCCCGTTCCCATTTCTGCCCCGTCCCCGGTGGGCTGCGAGGCGCTGCTGCAGGTTGCACAAGGGCCGGGGCACAGCCCTGGGGCCTCGTTTGCTCTCAGGCTATTAAGGCAATTTGCAATTACAGCCCCGTGCGGGGAGGTAGGGGGCTGGCTTTGCCCTCTGCTGAGCGCTGAGATGGGAGCAAGGACCCCGAGCAGGGCTGGAGAGCTGCTGGAGGAGGTGGGGGGCGAGCAGGGGTCCGTGCCCCCTGCTCTGCTCGGCTCTGCCGGCCGGACCCCGGCTCCCGCAGCCTGCCGGGGGATTTGTCGCTGGAGAAATGCGGTGCTCGTGCTGAGGAAAGTAGGGCATCCGCTTGGCAGCTCCAGAAATAATGGGAGATCGGTTTAATTATTCTACAGAAATGCTCAGATTGTGCAGATGCCTAACTTAGGTTTAATATAATTAAGATAACTCCTGTCTATAAACATGTCTGGGGCTGAGCGGGGTGTTGGAGCCGCCGATCCAAGCCTGCGTTTTCCCTCGCGGACGTCAGCTGGAGCTCCGAGAGCCCACGGCCAGCGGGACGCGGCCGTGCCTGCCCCCAGCGGGCCCTGCTGCGGGCTGGGGGTGCTGGCAAGGCACCAACCCCTCCCCGCACCCAGCCCTTCTTGCACGAGGGCAGGGGAGGACAGGTCCTGTGCTGGGGCATCCCTTGTGCCGAGTGGATCGGGATAGCAAAGAACAAAACCTTTGCTGGTGATACCAGTGCGCGGGGGTTGAGCTGAGCCTCTTTCTTTTATTTTAATGCATAGAAAATTGCCCTTTTCTCCCCAGATCGCAGCTGGCTGCCCTGCCCAGGGTACCTTTTGCTTTTCCCGGGGTTGACGCACGGGATCGGCTTTGCAAGGTGAGCGTGTCCCAGACACAGCAAACCCAGGCATTTGTCAGGCACCCAACATCTGAAACGTTGCCTTGCTTTTCTGCACCCTTCTTAGGGCTCCTTCCCCCAGCCTGCCTTGTGCATCCCTGGCTCTTCACACCCTGAAACCCTCCTGATGCTCTTCTTGTGCTTTCCAAGCCCCCCAAAAGTCGGGATTTTGCTTGCTAACGAGCACGGCTGGGGCACCTGGGAGGAGATGCTGAGAAACATGGGGCAGTGCCCAGCCATCCGGGCTGTGCTCTCTGCCCACCTTACCCCAGACTCCAGCGGCTCCGCACCGAGGTGGCTGGAGAACGCCGCACACCGCTGCCGAGTAATTAGAGCAAACGCACACACACACACACAGAGGCGCAGCAGTACTGATTTCGGCATTAGCATGATAATGAATGTTCTCACTAGAAGCTTGTAATTATGTTTCCTCTTTTTTTTCCCCTCCCCCTGGAAGTATAATTAATTATGAATAGAGCCAAGAGTTTGACGCTAACGCATATTTTTTTTTTTAAATCCCTTTTGGTTCCATTTCTGCCCTATTAAAAATTTATGAAGGAACCAGAGGTAAAGTCATTTTCCCAGGCTGTTGCTCCTATAAATTCAGCGGGGATAATATTAAAAATAATACTACCAGAAGGCAGGAGGGCGCTTTGCAGAGGGTCTCTCTCCCCTCTCCCTTGGGCCGCGTCCTGGCTAAGAAGCCAAAATAAAAAAGAGAGAAACCAAGTGGTGGGCAAGGGGGCACAGGGGAGGGGGCTCAGCCAGGCACCAAAGCCTGGTGGTGGCACTGACAAACACGTGCACTGTGCTGGGCATCGTCCTCAGCCTGCTTCAGGGCAGCCTGGGTGTCTCCGGGCAGCCCCTGGCAGATTTTGTTCCCGTTGTTGCAGGCACACGGGTGCCCCGCGGTAGTGAGGCACGGAGCTGGTGAGCACGAGGGTGCAGTGCGGGATGGGGCTGGGGGTGGCAGCCCTGCAGGTCCCCTCCCCAAAGCCACCGGGTGGAGAAATGCTCTGGGAGCAACCAACATCATTTGTTTAAAACAAGCAAAAATCATGCAACACCCGCGAGCACCTTCAGCACCTTGGGAGATGAGTTTGGGACTACGAAATGCAAGCTCAAAAGCTTTTAACAAGGCGCTTTTCTCTTTCAAGAAGATAAAGGAGGAAGATAGAGGAGGCCCTTGCCCCTGCAGATGAAGGCGCTCCTGGTCCTCCTCCTCCTCGGCCGGCTGCCGTTCATACCGGCGGCCTTGCCTTGCTGGAGGTGGGAACTGTTTTTCTTCTTAAATTGCATTTATTCTAACAAATGTCTCATGCGAACACAATTGCAGGTTTGCTGGAGGGAGATGCTATTTGCAGGCAGCCTGGCACAAAGGCGGATTTATTCTCCTTCCTTTCATTCATTTGAAGCTAAAGTAATAGCTCTAACTACATCTGACTTATAATAAGCGCGTTACTGGGAACAAACCTGTATTCTGCATGTATTTCCCTCTTTGTCAGCTCCACCTAGGCACTTTTTCTCCCTCTCTCTCCCTCTCTTTTTACAATAACCAAATCAGAGCCTTGTCACTTGAAAGTTTATATGCCCTATTTATAGCGCTCCCCCGTCTCCCGGCTCTCACGTCCCGGCACAAGGAGCTCCTTCCCCTCTGCTCTGCCCGAGGAGGTTTGCTGTCTCTTTTTGCCCGTGGGGTTTGCAAATCTGGGGGGGTTGCTGTCAGAAAGCAGGGGGTTTTGTTGGGCAGCCTGCAGGGTTTGCTCCCGGGAGCTGCTGAGCATCTTGGTGGTGCCTGTTGGTCCCAGGGAAGCATCACCGAAGCCTGGCATGCAAATTCGGCGTCCACCTGGTGGCTTTCATTAATTAGGAAAATAGGAGGGTTTCTCCGGGGAGCTTCGCAGGCTGCTTCCCTGGGGTTTGTACTTAAGCTGGAACTTCGGTGTGCGTGTGCGGTTAGGAGACCTCCACAGACAGGTAAATCTGGACTTGGCACCGCTGTGTCTCTGCTAAGGGGAGGTGGGCGCCCGTTGCTGCTGTCCCACCAAGCACCGAGGCTTTTCCTCCCCCAGCAGAAGCACAGCATCTCCGTGTCCTCGCTGCGTGGTGCTGGGGGGGGCCCAGCAGGGCTTCTCCCGTCTGTGCCAGGCAGGAAAGATGAGCAGGAAAGAGGCTCTGGCTAAATCTAATTCCACTGAAGGGAAAACTCTGAGTGCCAAAAAACGTCCCCTCCACGAGGGGTCCTGCTCCCACGAGCTGTTGATGGGCTGAACAGCCATCGGAGCCCGCTAACGAAGCGGTGTTTGCGGCACGGGGCAGGACGCCGGGGCTGCGGGGAGGGCGGCTGTGCCGCCACCGCCTTTCCTACGCGGATTTTTGCTTGCTGAAGAGTCGGCCCTTCTGTTAAATATAGCTCATGAGCTGTTCTTGAATTGCACCTAATTACGTCTCCTCTCCAGCGCACGCTTCCTGCCTGTTTGCAGCTACAAGGAGCTGGGTGATTGCGGCTTGAACTCCTCGGGCTCATTCGTTATCCCCGCGTCTCATGCTTGGAAGGAGGGAGATGAAAAGTTGAATCCTCTGAGAAGGGAGGGAAAAAAAAAAAAAAAAAAAAAATCCTGGCGAGGTTCCTTTTGAGCTCTTTGCTCATTAAGATGTCAAAAGGTTGGGTGCCCTGGCAACTGCTGCTCCTGGCTAAGCAGGACTTGAAATTGCTGCAGTCACCAGTCGGAAAATCTGCAGGCGCTCGCCCAGCTCCGCGGCCGTGGGAAAACGCCCTCAGCCGGGTGCCCAGCGGCTGGCACGGTGTGCGTGTGCGCAGCACGGGCACGGTGCGAGCCTCGCCTCCCGCGGGAAGTCCCAGGGGGCCCATCCCAAAAGGCTGCTCCGATTTCAGCAAATACTCGGGGCACCGGGCACCGTGTCACCGTCACCTCGCCCCGCCGCTCCTCTGTGCCTCTTCTGCGTCCTCCCAGCCACGTCGATGTTTATCTAGGCCCTGCGGGTAATTCCCATGGACTTCACCTGGAAAGAGTTATTGAATCAATGTTTGAATACTTAGGGAATGACTCCCAAGCATCGGTTTAAGCTTACTGGTTCATTTTTCTGAAGCCTTTGCCCGTTTTCGCCCAGCTGCTCACCAGTCGCTCAGCCCGGCTCCCTCTGCAGACCTCACAACATTTCTGCCTCTGTTTTGTGGCTCATTTCTGGGATATTTTGTTAAGATCTTTTGCTCTTCCAACCCAAAGCAGGGCTCTTAATGGAGCTTTAGTGGGTACAGAAGAGGGAAGTACCTTTTCCCCAGCTTCTAGAAAGGGGCTGTCCTGCATGGATGTGAGCCAGGGCATCGCCCTGCTTGGCCAGATGAGCTCAGCGAGGGAGACACAACAGTGCTTTAACTAACTGCATGTCAAGTTTCTTCCATGGAGGAGAAAAATAGCCAACATGACCGAAAATATGCAAAAGATCAACTGTCTGGTTAGAAGTGGCCTGGCTACCAGTTTCAGTCTCAGGCACTTGGCTTTGCTGTGGGAAGCCCTCATCATTTTCTACTGTTCTACTCATAGCCAGAAATATGATGAAACCAGAATTGAATGTGGCTTTTTTCTGTCTTATTACAGTAAGCATCATAAATTATTCACCCATGAGACTCGACCGCATTTCTCTCTCAAAAGGAGCTTCCTTTTGTCTCCAGACACTGGGACCTCGGAGTCGGAGCAGCGCCCAGCGAGGTGGCCCGGCGGTGGCCATCACGTCCACAGTCCCCTCCCTGGCATGGGGAATATCACCGCCGGCTTCTCCCGGTGTCCTCATGACATCCTGGGCCCAGCTGTCCCCATGGTGGGGACATATCTCAGGACGTGGGACCCCCGGTCGGGGCAGCCGTGCACACCGACACAGAGCCAGCTCCCGCAGAAGCCCGCGTCCTAGGACAATGTCAGTCTAATCAGCGCCCTCTTCGTTAGAAGGGACCTATAATTAGAAGCAGCAGCCAGCCATCTGCTTTTATCTCGTCACATCACACCGTGCCTCTCCGCTGCCCTTTATTACCGGCCATCGTTTTAGATCAACATTCCCCCCCCCCAGCCATGTCTTATCTCACTTTCCTTATTGCCAGTGAATGGCACCAGAAATGCTCGGGGGTGAAGGGGAGCGGGCAGCGCTGGAGCTCTGCCGAAAGGGGTCCGTGTCTGCTGTTCCCACAGAAATGGTATTTTGGGGGTTCACCACCTCGCCGTCAACCTTCCCGAAACACCCTCTGCCTTGTGCCAGGCACGGGCAGCAGGGCTGAGAATAGGAAGACATGGGGAAAATGGGCCCGTGCTTACATCCTCGGAGGTTCCCCAGGTTATCAAACACTTCCTCGAGTTTCTCCCTGCATCCTGCTCCTTCAAGGACTGCCCCCGCTGGGGCAGCGGGTGGGACATCAACTGTGCCACCAGCCACCCCTGGTGTCCACGCCGTGCAGCCAGGGACAGCCCCAGCTGCAGGAAGGGCCGGAGAACCCCCGCTAATGGATCTCTGAACTTGGTACCTAGACAAAAGCCTAAGACATATAAATGGATTAACAGCCATGGTTTATTAGCGCGCCTTAATTCACTTTGCAGGGCTGAGGGAAAAGTTATTAGCAGATGTATGGCCAGTAATAAGCTAATTATAACCCTGTCACATCAGAGATTTGAAGAGGTGGGGAGTTTTGTGTGTGAGATAACTGTAATTGTGTGCTAAAGATTATGAATTAATATTGATTTAATAAAGCTGCAGCAATTCATTGCTGCCGGAAAGCCCAGGTATTCACTGTGAGAGCTGCCCTGGTGGCACCCACCCCTGTGCTGGCCAAAAGGAGGGCTGGCAGGTGTCCCCATGTCCCTTCATCCTTATGTCCCTACGTCCCTATGCCCCTCCTGCCCCTCATTTTGCAGCCACTCCACTGCCCATCCCCACTGCAGGGCAGAGGGCAACATTGGCTCTTATGCAATGGCTGTGTTTGCTGCTTTTATCTGAGCCGAAAAGCCAGGTCCCCTGCTGGTCCTTGAGATGTGGCCCTTCTGGGTGCGTGTCCTGGGGGTCCTGCAGCCCCACCAGCCCTGGCCGCCCTGATGTGTCTGCCCTGCAGCAGTGCTCGCCAGAGCCAGGGGTATCCCTGGTGCTTCTTGTTGCCAGCTTACAGCCGCCATCCAGCATCGTTTCAGTTTTTCTCCTCTCCTCATGTCTCTGAATGCCACCTACTTTGGGATACCCACATCTCGTCATCCGTAAGCCACTGCCAGCCTGAAAGCGAGCGTGGAAGAGGCGCGAGCAGCTGTCTGCAGCAGACTGTGAGTGGCTGCGGGGACTCGGCGGGGACGCTGGGGTGACCGAGACTCAGAACGAGGGCAGTGGCTGGGTGAAGGACTCCAGATGGGCACGGAGCAAGCCCCTGCGCAGAGCAGCACCAGAGGCATCTTTCCTTTTGGGCCTTTTTGGCTTTTTTTTGGAGATGGATCCATTTTCCCAACATGATCCCCAACCCTGGCACAAGCCCTCCGCGCCGTGTCGGTGATGCTCCAGAGGGGACATCGGGGACAGCACAGGGCCGTGTGGTGGAAGCCCTCGTGTTGTTGCCCTCGCTCAGCCCCAGCTCCCCAAGGACACAAACTGTGTGCAGGATTCAGGCCTTTCTCTGACTTCGATAACTCAGGACTTGCCAGCTGCCATGGGCCACGCATATTCCTGGAGGGACGCTCCCCTCTTCCCCTGGAGTGGTTTTCACGAGCATTAGTTCTAGTGGGCTGATGCTCTGATAAAGGCAATTACAGGATGACTTAGTTTAAAGGCTGCAGCTTGCATTAAATTTAATTACTTTCCCCTGAAGCTTTCCAGGGGAGGGCGGTTTCAAAGTGCGGGTGGCTCCTGTTTTGCATCTCGCTGCTTTTCCTGGAGGAGTTTAGGTGAACCCAAGTGAGAAAATGCCCCAATTTCTTGCATTTGTGCCGGGGATCGGGCGAGTTTAATGCCGAAACACTGCAAGACAAGAATACGAGGCACGACTCCAGTTTTCCGCTGAGATCTGAAATCCCCTTCTTTGCTGATGCGCCGTTTCAGAGGCGCGTTGCATTACCATTTTATCTGATGGAATAGCTATCAACGGCCGCTTAGAAGTGAAACGCTACGGAAAATCTGTGTAAGCTATCTCCAGCCTCGCAGCGCAGACACGCTGTGATTACAGAGGCAGCCCTGCTCTTTCTTGGGTGTTTCACGTGCGGGGACGTGGCTGGCACCGAGACCCGCTGCCGGTGTCCCCTGCTCGGTGTGGTGCTGGGGATGCTCGTCCTGGCAAGGCCACGGCTCCTGGCACCTCGTGGTCCTGCCACAAGCTGCTCAGGGATTTCCGTGGAAAAAAGAAACTCCCAGCTTCCGCCGCTGCTTGGGAAAAAGCTTGGAAACTCCAAGCCGGGAGGCCCTGAGAAAGGTTGTTAAGGATGGGGCGTAACAAGGCTAGCTCCGTGCAGAGCAGGCCATCGCTCGCTGCTGCTTCTGCTGGGGGCAGCCCCCAGCACGGGGCAACCCTTGTGTTTGGGCCCACGGGGGATGACGTAGAAATGCAGTGAAACCATCCCCTCTATTAGAAAAGCAATGCCACGACTAAAAGCCTGTACTGATGCTGCAATGCCTGCCCATCTCCTTTGGGACCGTGGTCTTCCAGATCGTGGAAATGCAGTCAAAGAATCCATCTGTGCTCTGGTGGGATAGGCAGCCCTGCTGGAAAGTGTGTTCAACCCGAAGGGATTTTTTTTTTTTTTAAATACATTTATTATAATGTTGTTCTGAGGTCAGTAAAATCAAAACGCCTGGCTCCTGGCTGCAGTAAAATTAACGTCTGAAGCCTTTTTGCAGTGGTACGGGACTTGCCATCCGTTCGTTAAATGAAAGCTCCCTGAGAAACACCGCAGATAAGAAAAAAAGAAGGCACAGCTCAAGTTAGGCTAAGTGGCTGGAGCAGGGACACCCCACAATGCAAGGCCCTTTATCTTCAGAGATAATCGCATCTTCCAGAGGAAGGTTTTATCCGCCGCGTTGCCTCACGAGGCGCTCGGCCTGCCAGACAGACACGTACCACCAAGGACTGGAAAACACAGGGAAGGGGCACGAGGGCTGCCTGAAAGCTGTGCACGCAGCGGCTGCGGCCTTTGCAGGGACGCGTGCCTTTGCTGGTGCCAATACTGAGGGAGAAGCGGGGGCGTTGCAAGGTTTTGGGGTGTCTCATCGCCTACTGGCACGAACATGGGGCTGCAAGAGGTGCGAGAGGCTTGAGAGGGGCCAAGCTCATGGAGCTGAGCAAGGCCAAGCACCAGGTGCTGCACCTAGGCCGGGGTAGCCCCAAGGCTGGGCGGAGGATGGACGGGGAGCAGGAGGAGAAGCGCTCGGGGGTGCTGGTAGACGAAAGGCTGGACACGAGCCTGCACCGTGTGATGGTAGCCCAGAACCCAGTGACCAGTCCCCTGGGACGCATCAGGGCAGTGTTGTGAGGGAGGGGATCGTCCGCCTCTGCTCGCCCCCGTGAGGCCCCACCTGGAGGGGCCCCAGCACCAGAAGGACGCGGGGCTGCTGGAGCGGGGCTAGAGGAGGCTGCGAAGGTGGTGAAGGGCCTGGAACACAAGTCCTGTGAGGAGCGGGTGAGGGAGCTGGGGGTGTTTGGTCTGGAGAAGAGGAGGCCCAGGGCAGGCCTCATTGCTCTCTGCAACTGCCTGAAAGAAAGGTGTGGGGAGCTGGGGATCGACTTCTCACAGGTAACTAGTGATGGGACTAGAGGGGAAGGCCTCAAGTTGTGCCAGGGGAGGGTCAGGTTGGAAATTAGGGGACATTTCTTCTCTGAAAGAGCAGGAATGGGTTGCCCAGGGAGGTGCTGGTGTCACCGTCCCTGGGAGTGTTCAAGGAGAGGTTGGACGTGGTGCTTAGTGGGTGACAGTGGTGGTGGGGTGATGGTTGGACCAGATGATCTCGGAGCTCTTTTCCAACCGCAATGATTCCATGATTTTAAACTAAACAGGGCAGATTTACATCAGATACTGTGGTGAAATTCTTCATCACGAGTAAAGCGAGGCCTTGGCACGGGCTGCCCAGAGGCAGCAACCCCGAGGGTACCGCCGGCCGGGGCCACGAGCAGCCCTGCTGCGGGTACACGAAGCGGCCCCCATCCTCTCCGTGCCCCCCCCCTCAGACCCCCCTCAGTCCCTCCGGGGGGTGCCCGGCGCTGCAGGCGGCCTCGGCGCCTTTAAGGCTGGCGGGCGGCGCGGCCCCGCCCGGCGGCCGGAGCAGGGAGCGGAGCCCGCCCGCCTCCCGCCCGCCTCCCTCCCTCCCTCCCGCCCGGGCAGGGCAGGGCACGGCTCGGCTCGGAGCTGCACGGCGCGGAGCTGCGCCCGCCTACCACGGCCCGGCCCGGCACGGCCCGGCTCCGCTCGGCTCCCCGGGGAGAGGCAGCCCCCATGGCTCTGGATTTATAACCGCGGCGCAGATGGCGGGGCCGAGCCCCCGCGCCCAGCGCTGCCCCGCCGGCCGCTGAGGCGGCCCCGCTGCGGGAGGAGGAGGAGAAGGAGGAGGAGGAGGAGGAGGAGGAGGAGGAGGAGCGGCGGCGGCGGCGGCACCCGAGGAGCGGCCATGGGGGGCGGCAGCCGGCGGCGGGATTAGGTAAGGCAGGAGCACCTCGGGGGGGCCGGCCCCGCAGAGCTCTCCCCCCGCTAATTAGCGCCGCCCCCGCTAATTAATTAGCGCGGGGTTAATGGGGGAGGAGGGTTTGGGGGGG